>JAODAL010029273.1:0-51893 GCA_025379985.1 Phyllomedusa bahiana
GAGGAAAGGGGGAGAGGGGGGGAAAGTAAAGAGTGGGTTCAGAGGAGTATGGCCTGGCCCCGCAGCCCCCCGCCCCCCCCGCAGTAAACTGTTAAGTTCACTGCCGGCGGGCCCAGGAGCGGCATTCCCGGGGGGGTTTATGCGGACGCAGTAGCAGCTGCCCCGGGGCCCCCCAAACCCGCAGGGCCCTTGGGCAACGGGCTCCCCCCCCCCCCTTTTGGGTTTTTTAAAACCTTTGGTGGGTTACGTTTCCTGAATATCCCCCCCCCCCACCCACATAACAAAAACCCCCTCCCCCACATATAAATCCCCCTCCACCCACATAAAAATATCCCCCCCCCCACTTTTTCCCTTTTTTCACCACCTCACCAGCCCCAGGTAAATAACCTACAACCCCCACCTTATAGAGCCCACATAGAGGCAGACACCAGCAAAAGGTATAACCTCCAACACCACCATATGAGCCCACATAGAGGTCAGACACCAGCCCAGGTATAACCTAAAACCCGCCAAATAGAAACCACATAAAAAAAGGCCCAACCCCAAAGCTCAGGTATAAACTACAACACGTAAATATAAGACCACATAAAAGGTCAACACCACTCGGTATAAACTACAACACTTTCATAAAAAGCCCCAAAAAAGAGGCCCGAAAACCACCGGGTATAACCTAAAACACCGCCAAAAAGGGAGCCCAAACAAAAAGGGGTAAAAACCCACTAAAAGGTATAACCAAACAACCCCAAACCATATAGAGCCACAAAAGAGGTCAGACACCAGCTAAAGGTAAAACCCTACAACACCGTAAAAAGAGCCCACAAAAGGGGTCAACACCACCCTCGGGTTAAAAACCTAAAAACCCCTTCCCTATAGAGCCCAAAACATAGTGGCCCAGACACCAGCTAAATTTATAACCAAAAACCCACCACCATATAGAGAAAAAACAAAAGGGGGTCAGAAAACCAGCTCAGGTATAATCTACAACACCGCATATAGGGGAACCCATAGATTCAACACCAGCCCCATGTATAACCTACAACCCTCCAATAGAGACCACATAGTGGCCCAGACACCAGCTAAAGTAAAAACCCTTTACAACACCCCCCTATAAAAACCAAACATAGATTTAACACCAGTTTAAAGGTAAAACCCCTACAACACTTCCATATAGAGCCCCACATAGAAGGTCAGACCCCGACTCAGGTATAACCCACAACACCGTCAAATAAGACCACATAGGGGTTCGAAAAAACCAAGCTCAGGCACATCACATTACATGAATACGGGCCCGGGACCCAATTTATAGAAGAAACATAACCCCTGATAAAAAGGGACCCCACCGAAAAGTCTTATCTGATGATCGTTCTCCCCTCTCATGAGCCCTTTCTTTTTTCTCAATTCTTCCCCAATCCGTTCCAAAACCCCCAATGATTTTTTTCCCCGGCCCAAAGCTCATCCCTGAAAATTAAAAAAAAAAAAAAAAAAAAAAAATTTAAAAAACAAAAAAAAAAAAAAAATTCTTAAAAAAAACCCAAAAAAAATTTTCCAAAAAAAAAAACAAAAACACAAAAAAAAAAAACCCAAAAAAAAAAAAAAAAAAAAAATTTCCAAAAACCGTAAAAACCAAACTTTTCCCAGGGGGGGAAAAAAAAAACCCCTTTCCCGGAAAAAAAAATAAAAAAAAAAAAAAAAAAAAAAAAAAAAAAAAATAAAAAAAAAAAAATTCCCAATTAAAAAAAAAAAAAAAATAAAAAAAAAAGCCAAAATTTTACCCTTTTTAAAATTTTTTAAAAATTAGGGGGGGGGAGAGGGAAACCTAACCCCCCCTGGGGGATAAATGCTCCCCCAATAAGGTAAAAAAGGCTGCCCCTCAAATTATTTTTACAGGTGGGACAGGCTTTTTGGGGGTCCCCCTTTAGGTAGAAAACAGGCAGTAAGGGGTCCCTTTTGGGTAAGTATACAGGCAGTTAGGGGTTTTCATTTAGGGTATAAACGGGAATTTAAGGCCCTTTTTTCATTTAGTTTGTACGTAGTCAGAGCCCCCTTTTAAGGACAGTCGGGGCCCCCTGTAGTAGTAAAGGGCCCTTTTAGGTGAGGGGGGCCCCCCTTGGGAAAGTTGGGGCCCCCCTTAGGTAGTTTAGGCCCCCTGTAGGTATTAGGGCCCCCTTAGGTAGTCAGGGCCCCTTTCCCAATTAGCCGGGGCCCCCCTTCATTAGCCAGGGTCCCCGCCCAAATAGCCAGGGACCCCTTCCCATTAGCCAGGGCCCCCTTTAAACAACCGGGCCCCCCCTTCCCAAATTAGCCAGGACCCCCTTCCATTGCCCCCCCCTTTTCCATTAGCCGGGGCCCCCCCTTTCCCACTCCCGGGGCTCCCTTTTCCTTTAGCCGGGCCCCCCTTCCAAATTACCCGGGGCCCCTTTTTCCAAATTGGGGCCAGGGCCCCCTTTCACCCCCCGGGGGCCCCCCTTTCACTACCGGGGGCCCCCCTTTCCAAAAACCGGGGCCCCCTTTCCACTACCGGGGCCCCCCTTTTCACTACCCAGGGCCCCCTTTTTCATTAGCCGGGGCCCCCTTCATTACCCCGGGGCCCCCCCTTCCCCTTTTAAGCCGGGGCCCTTTTTCATTACCGGGGGCCCCCTTTCAATAACCGGGCCCCCGCCTTTTAATTAGCCAGGGCCCCCTTTCACTAGCCAGGGCCCCCCTTCCATTAGCCAGGGCCCCCCTTTCACTAGCCAGGCCCCCCTTTTAGGAAAGCCGGGGCCCCCCTTTTAAAGACAGGGCCCCCCTTTTTTTAAAGGTAGCCGGGGCCCCCTTTAGGTATTTAAAAAAAAAACAAAAAAAAGCCATTTTCCCTCACACCCCCTCCGGGGTCCCGTTTGCTCCAATCCCCCCGCCCCCCCTCTACGCGGTCCTGCTAGGCGGCACGTGTGTGACGTCACCGCCGCCTACTCAGCAGAAGGGGCCGGTCCCCTGCAGGCTTAAGGCCAAAGGGCCCTAAGCCGCCACGGCCGGCGGACCCAAAGCGCTTTTTTGCCTGTATTCCGCTGACACCGCAGCCCAGGGGGTCGGGACATTTGTTCCCAACTCCCGGGCCCGTCTCCCGAGCGCTCGGGGAGCAGGTTTCCCCGGGGGTTCAGTGACCGGATGCGGGCCGGGGGCCCCGTGGGGCGGGGGCACTGGGGGTTCCGGGGGCCCCAGAGCCGGGGGGGCCCCCCCGGGGGGTTCACCGATCCCCCCGTGGCCCCTTTTGAGCCCCGCAAAAAGACAATAGAAAAGAATATTTATCAGTATCTGGTTTTTTAAATTTGTAAAAAAAAAAAAATTTCCCATAGATTCCCCTTAAGGCCCCAAAAATAGATGGGGCCCATAAAAGGCAAAAAAAATTTCTCACATACATAGAAGGGGGCTGGGGGTTTTTTTAAAAACTTTTGTACAAAGTGCGGCTCCCAAAAACCCCAAAAACTGCTGGAAGGGAGGGCTTTCCAACCCCCCAAAGGGTTTTCTCCGGGACTGGATCCTCTTTTAATTTTGTGAATTTATAAATGATATAGTTGGGGGGGGTATAATAGCACGTTTTTAAATTTTTGCAGATTAAAAACCAGCTATGTCAGTGTAAATGTAATCTATGGAAGAAATTTTGGAAAATTTCAAACAGACCTGGGCACACTGATTGGGTTGGGGGACCCACTTGGGAAATGAGGGGTTTTAATGGGGATAAAATTTTAAAAAAGTTCTGCATCTTGATACTAATAATCTGAAAAGCGGAGAATCGCTTTTTTGAAAGGAAACTGGGTGTTTTTGTAGAAATATATTACAGAACAGCATGCAAAGTCAATCAAGGGCCACCCGGATATGGTGTGTATTAAGAAGCATGGAAAACCCCGGGAAAAGGGGTAATATTACCACAAATAAAGCTGTTCATTTTTGGGCCCATTTATAGAAAAATGTAATGGAGCTAGAGAGAGTGGGAAAAAACGACAACCAAAATTAAAAAGGGGGAAAGGAGATCTTTGTTTTGAGGAGAGGTTTAAAAAGGGTTTAAAACTTTTTTATCTTGAGAAAAAAAAAATCTCCGGGGAAAAGATTAATTTTTTAAAACAGTAAGTTTACAAATGGTCCCTACAAAAAGTATGGGGAAAAGCTATTTCATATAAAACCCCCTCAAAAGACAAAGGGACATTCTCTTCGTCTGGAGAAAACAGGATTCAATCTCCAGAGGAGAAAATCCTTCTTCGCCATGAGAACCATGAATCTGAGGAATAGCTGCCTGAGGAGCTGGTCACAGCAGGAACAGTTGAGGGTTTCAGGAAAAGGCTTTGATAACTACCTAAAGCTAAACAATATTAATACTTATGTAGCCCTACAAAATATCTGGATCCCTTCTAATGGCATCTTTGGGATGAGGAATTGGATGTTAATTTAGTGCAAATTGGTTCTTGCCTTATTGGTTCCAAGTCTTCATCAGTAGAGGGACACAAAGATGAAAAAATCCCTATCTCCCTACCTTCATCCACATTTTTCCCCACCCTTGGTTGAACTTGATGGACATAAGTCTTTTTTAAAAACCCTACTAAATTTTGTGATCTGCTGTCTAAATTTAGGGGGAAAAGTATTATACATGTGGGTTTTTGATGAATGGTCCCTTAATGGGAAAATTAAAAATATTGATGGGTAGCAAACTTTTCAAATGGCTTTAAAAGACAATGGGGATCCCCCGTTTGGGGCCCGGATCCTAACAATATTTAATTTTCTTTTTACCAAAGGAAAAGTGGGTTTTTAAGTCCCCATATCAGTGGAGGAAAACAGGGAAAAGACTGGGTGGGAAAAAAACTCACCCCAAAGATTAGCTTTTTTAAAATGTAGGGAAATTTTTTTTGGAAAAACATTGCTATTTTTATTTTTGCTTTTTCAGGGGGATAAAGCAGATTTTTTCCCCACTCTAGTGTACACAAGTTCCTCTGGTTTCTGAACACCTTTTCCTGCTTTTTTCTTATAGATTGCCCCCACAAGCTTTTGTCCGAACCCTTTGGGAGTCACTCCCGATGAGGCATTTTCCAGCACAAGGGGTTTTTTTACCTAAGTTTTAAAGAAAACCGGGTTTTTTAAAACCCTTAAGCTCTGTAGCCCTTTTGCACAAAAAAATTATTAAAACCCCTAACCCACTCAAAGTCACTGTTAAAATGAGTACTAATATAGCAATTTGGAAAATGTCATGTCCCATAAAAACCCCCCTCCCCACAACCAAGAAACCCGGAAATGTGAGTGTTTAAGCTGCCCTTGGTGCTTGTGAAAAAGCATGAAAGGGAAAAAGCCCTTTGAGCTCTCACTGTTCTGACAGTGGAAAATTAAAATGGGGGATTGAAATGGCAAAAAAAATCAAAAAATCAGAAAATTTTATAAACTTATTTTGCAGCAAGGAACCCCGATTAGGGGTGGGGCACAACCCCTCATATGAAACCCTTTCACACTTTTTGGGGATTTAAATTTAATTTCGTAAAGTGGGGCCACTGAAAACCAAAAAAATACCTCCTATTTGAAAACCTTCCTGTGTCATTTTTTTTTCCCCCCAAAAGTACTGGGGACAAGGGGTGTCCTTTTATTTTGTTGGGCACCTAAAAAATTCCGGGGAGCCCCGTTTCCAAACAATAGTAAATGGCGTAATAAACTGTAACCAATGGTGCAACTACACGTATTTTTCATCAATGGCAAACCCTTTTTGCCTTACCTTTTATCAATTATAATACCCCCCCAAAAAACAACCCCCCCTCATGCATGGAGGGGAATGTGAGGGGTTTTCCTTTTTGGTGTTTTTTTTCTTTGTGCAATCTCCCCCTGTATTATAAGGTTTGGGTTTTCTGCATGCTGGGGGGAACAGGTTTTAAATTTTAAAGTCCATTTTTTCATCCCTCTAATTGTTTCCCCCCAATTTAGGGGTAGTAGCCAAATTCTCAGCAATTACCCGCCCCCTGTTTACTTTCCCAAATAGCCGGGGCCTGTGTTGCCTTTTTCTGGTTTTAGTCTCTATCCGCCATTGACCTGGGGAAGTATGTCATTTTTTTTCCCCAAAAATACTGGGGAACAGAGGGTGTCCGTAATTTTTTGTTCCACCTAAAAATGGGCAGCCTCCCAAAATGAATATAGGGCCCATAACGGGCTGTAAGCCAGGTGGTGCACCAATTTTTTTAACATTAATGGCCCCCCTTCTGTTCCCTTATCTATTTTTATAATTATAATACCGCAAACCCCCCTTAATGCATAAAGGTTGTGAGTGGTTGTCTTATCTATTTTTGCATTTGTGCAATCTCCCCATGTATTATACTTTGGCTTTTTCTCTACTGGGGTGAACGGTATTAATGCAATGTGCAGTTTTTCATCATCTATTTGTCCCCGGAGGGGGTTGTGAGCTAATTCTCACCAATTACCCCCCTGTTTTATCTTTCCCAAGTAGCACAGGGGCCAGTGATGCCTCCTACTGGGTTCAGTCTCTAGTCCATCCATTGAGCTGTAAGTATGGCCTTTGGTTTGTTTTTTGAGTAAATAATGTCCAATTTTTCTGTGATTTTTCAGTACGATATTAGCGAACAAGGGTGGAGGACTGACAAAACACCCTATTTTTGTTTGTGTTGCAAAGCTCTCTTTATTTCTACCCCATGTCATGACAGTAGTAACATGGGACTTTACCCAAGCCTCTGTTTTTGGCACCAGGTGAGCAGGTTGTGTTTTATCACATGGTAAAAAATTTCAATATCTTTTTGTATAACCACAGCGAGAATTTTTTTTCGATTCCCAAAAGTTTTTTTTCATTAAAAACCAAAAACCGCGTTAGGAGGGCACATTGAACCCTGCACAGGCCCATTACCTTGGTGGTCAGACCAACAGGGCCTATGTTCAAAACCCCCCCACATTTTTCAAATTACATCCAACAGCCTTATTTCCCTTGGGACCCCAAACCCTTTGGGGCCCAGAATACCCTCATGGGGTTAGTGTCTATCAAATAAAGAAAAGGGGTGTTTCCCCTAAATTTTTTGTGTTCATGAAAGGGCCAAATGCATATAAGGCTCACCTCTCTGTATAAGGCTGCAATAGAAACAGATTGGTTCTGCATCCTGGAGATAAGAAGGAGCCATACCAACCGTAATCTGAATTTACATGTTAACAAATACGGATTGCATATTCAAGATATTAGTTGGCGCAAATAAAATAAACCCCTCTATTTTTATTTAAGATTCAAAACCCCTTTTTTAATTTCCAGTTAGAAAATGCTCTGGGCTAAACACCTGGACCCAATTTTTACCATGTCATAGCTAGACCCGCTCTCAGTGGGAGTGTGATATTGTAACCAGCTAGGGCAAGCCTGGAGCAAAAAGCCTGGGGCTCCAGAATGAACCCATTTACATAGCTAGACCTGCTCTGAGTTAAGAAGTGTGTATGATTGTATTCAGTCTAGACAATGCTCTGTGAGTCAAACAGTCTGGACTCCAAACTGATTCATGGAACATAGCTTGTCCTGCTCTCAGCTGAAAAGTGGATACAATTGTTTCCAGGTTATTCAATGCTCTGTGAGCTAAAGAACCTGGACTCCAGACTGATACATTGTACATAGCTAGTCTTGCTCTCAGCCTTGACTCCAGACTGATACATTCTAGCAAAGTAGCAGATTGTTTAGTGCAGCAGCTGATATGTTTGGCTCACAGAGCATTATCTAGACTGGGTACAATTTGATCCACTTTTTAGCTCAGAGCAGGACTAGCTGTTGTCAATGGTTTCACAGTCTGGAGTTCCAGGATTTTTAGCTCTTGTGCATTGTCTAGACTGGATACAATTGTATCCACTTTACTGAGAATAGATCCATTTACTATGGTTTACTGCTTCTGGATGTAAAAAAGGGGTGTTTTATTAAGTAAATGACTGTGGTTTTTATTCACTGGTAGTAAATAGAGAAACCAGTGAGAAGTTAAAACATTAGAAAACTGGAAAACCCCTAATGCTTTACTCTGGGCATTGTTCTTATTACTTTTCATACTTGGCTGCTCATATGTGGAAAGACATATGTAATGATAGAAATGATGATGTTGCCTGCAGAAAATCATTCCCACGTTGTAAATCTAATTTATAATTTCTTCTCATCAACTTGCCAGAAGACAGCGGATATATTATTTTATACTATATATATATATTATAATACACAAATATACAGTTGGTATTCAAGGAGACACGAAGATCTGATTACTACAGTAAACGAGGCTACTGTGAGCCATACTGCTGAACTTCACAGCTTATGAGTATAGCAGGAGGACAACTCTTCCCATCAGTAATATTATACACAACCCCCCAACAATTTCCTACAATGACCCTGATAGAGGGGTACACTATGCTCTGCACCACAATAGTTTATTTACAGTGCCAGTTATGTTGTATTTCAAGCTCCCAACAAGTTTCTACAGTGTCCAGATAAGGAGTAATATACAGCATCCTAATAGTTTCTACAGTGTCCAGATAAGGAGTTAATATGAAGCTCACCCCAAACAGTACAGAGACATAGTGTCCTGATAAAGTTTAATAATATACAGCACCCCTACAGTTTATACAATACCCAGATAGTCGCGTTATATACAGCCCCCCACCAACCAGTTTCTACAGTGTCCAGATAAGGTGTTAGTTTACAAGGCAATCCTTATTGTTTGACAGTGTCAGATAAGGAGTAATATGCTGCTCCACCAAAAAGTTTAAATAGTGTAAGTGTATGTAAATAAATATACAGAACCCCAACAGTTTCTACAATGCACCAGATTACAGTAATAATATACAACACCCCCACAGTTTATACCAATGCTCAGATAAGGAGTAATATAAGCCCCCCAACAGTTTCTACATATGCCAGATAAGGAGTAATTATACAGCACCTCAACAGTTTTCTTAACTATGCTCCAGATAAGTAGTAATATCGATCACAGCATACCTTAACAGTTTTACATGCGCAGATAAGTAGTATATATACAACATCCACAGTGTTTTTTCACAATGCCCAGATATCGAGTAATATACAGAACCCCACAGTTTCTTACAATGACCAGAATAAGTAATAATTTACAGCACCCAACAGTTTATACAGTGCCAAGATAAGTAATAATATATAATCACCCCAACAGTTTCCTACAATGCACAGATATGGAGTAATATACAGCACCAAACTGTGTCTTTACAGTGGACCCCAAGATAAGTTGTTATATAAAACACCCCAACAAGTTTTCTACAAGCTCAGATAAGTAGTAATATACATCACCACAACTTTTTCTATGGTGCCCAGATAAGTAGTAATATACAGCGCCCCAACAGTTTCTACAAAGCTCAGATAAGTAGTAATATACATCACCCCAACTTTTTATATGGTGCCCAGATAGTTGCCAATAAAAGTTTATATAAAGTGGATATCAGTCCCTTCGTTGTTTTGATGTTCTTGACCCTATTCATTTCGGAGTAAAACTTGGCATTATATTGAATTGTGTCTGATTTTTCTGAATTATACGCGTTGCATTTGCTCGTGCTAAGTTTTTGTATACGCGGTGTATGCGGTTAAGGCAAATTCCATTTTGCAATTGCTGAAAACTTTCTAAGAACCCCCTGATCTGTAAGCAGCTGAGAGACAGATGAAGGCCCTAGATCGCCTTGACTCAAATCCTGAAGCACATATCAGTTAGGACAACCAGGGGGTATTCCAATCGGTATAGGATGTGACAGCCCTGAAAGCACAAAATCCAACCGTAATTTTCCTACCACAGTTTATGCATCAGATATATAGTTCGGAAATCTTTTTGGAGTGCACTAAAAAAGTTTTTGCCTCAAGTTTACCATAAAGATTGGAGAATTAAAATAGTGGGTATAATAGTTTCAAAATTTAAATTCCATTATCCCCCTCCACATCCAATCTCTCATTATATTGCGTTGTGCTGTCCAAGAGTTAAACTGCTGCTGGATTAGGTAATGGCCACCCCTCCCTCGTACACTTTGCCAATTGCTGACGTGTCTAGGCTTTATACGAGGCATTGTCCTGCCCAGATATGGGCTCTGAAAATAGCATTGACTTTAAAAAAGAATTCTGGGGGAGCCGATTGGGAGAGTTATGTAGGAGGCAGCACAACAACGGGGGCCATTCACAAATCATTTTCAACAGATTTTGATCTTCCCGCTAGCGATAATGGTAATTTAAGCCAAGACATCAATTTATTTTTATATTTAACTAGCAAATCGGATCCTAGATTCAATACCGCCCAAAATTCCTGTAAAATATTTCACAGAAAATATTTTATACCAGGTATCGGAAAAAGAAGGGACACTAGAAGTGGTTTTTATCTCCAGGGAGGAGTAAATTGATCCATGGCTCACTGGCATTAATTACAGACTTCCCCAAATTACATTGTCAAACCAGAGTAGGCACGATTGCTTTTAATGTCATTTATTTCCTCTAGAGACAATGTGCCGCCAGTATTAGCCAAAAGAAAGGAGGGATATCTTCAGCGTATTGGCTACTTTTTGTCCTACCAGCCTCATCTCTAAGCACCTTCCAATATGGGTGTTTGCTCTAAGCTGAGCTGCTAACGGCTCATTGCCAGGGAAAATTAGCAATGCGAGACCAAGGGCATTCACTGTCTTGTTACCTTCGCAAATCCAAAGTCGTCTCTGATTGTAAATTATTTACTGCCACCTTAGCATTTGGATCGTATAAAAAACTGCTTTGATTCAGGATATAAATTTTGGCCCCAAAACCAATTTATGTAAATACCGCCCATAAGAATTCCATCTCCACACTATCAAAGGCCTTAGCAGCATCTAAGACAGATTGACTAGCCCCAGCGTTATCAACAGGAAGCTGCAGGTTCAGACGGTAAGTCTCCGTATATTATTGGACGCTATCCCTACTGTGGTATAAAACCCGCTGATCAGGATGCACGAGATCTGATACCACCGCAGTTAGTCTGTTCGCAAACGCTTAGCGAGTATTTTGGTATCCACTGGGATTGAGAAATGGGCCTGTATGACTCAGGGAGCAATGGATCTTTATCAGGTATAAATAACAACTATTATTACCGCCTCTTGCATTGAAGCAGGTAACCTGCCCTGATGTCTCTGCATCCTGAACCAAACCTCCAACAAATTAGGTAACAAACCACCCTACCCCAAAACTGCTGATATACCTATGTAGGCAAATCCATCCAACCTAGAGGGACTTATTTATTTGCCAAAGTCTTAACTGCCACATGCAGGTTTCTATAGACGTAGTGGCGCACTCAATGCCTCTCGCTGTTTCTGCACTTAACATGGGAAGATCTATATCCCGTAAATATTGTTGGATTGAGAAGGGGAAACTCAAGTCTTGATGTATATAAATGTTTATAACAATACAACCCTAATATTCCCTAATACATCAAGGGTTCTGTTCAATTAGGCGCCAGTGGAGTGTCGCAAGAGCTGGTATACACTGGAAGCCACTCTGGGAATTAATGATAGTGGCTAAGGTATCAGGCCCGCCTGCTCCCCTTCAACAATATAAGTTTGCTTTTTTAAAAAATAGTTTATTTTCAGCGATTATAATAGAAAATGTGTGCTGTGTATTCCTGAGCCTTCGCTGTTCCTGCCCCGGCTGTGAAGTGCGAAGCAAAACGAATCGATTCTCAGCAGCATTTGACTTGCTCACGGATAGTTTTTTATAGTGACCATTTTATCTTCAAGTGTGCTAATTTCCCTGTGTAGCCCCCTCTAAGGTACGCCTTCATAGTGTCCCACACTGTATGTTCGGAGCTGAGTCCATTATTCACCTGAAAGGACATTCCTCATAAATCTGACGTCCAATTTAAACTGATCCATTAGGGGGCAAACAGTGGCATTAAATCCTCCACCGCCTCATATTTCCTATGGATAAATTCAGGAATTTTAATCTGTATCAGCATTGGCGACTCCACTGATCAGAAATGGTCGCGTTGTAAAGATACTCGAGTTTTAGGGGTTTACCTTTTGACAGAGCCGCTGATTACCCAAAGCCATATCTATTGCTTAGACAATGTGATATACGTACTAGATAACAGGATGTGATACTCAGTAGGGTGTTTTAGCCACGCCAGATGTATACAAGGTTCCACTCTCCAATCATGTGTCCAAAACGGAGTCAATTGCTGAGGTAGTGATAACATTATTTAGCTGTGATAATTTATTCCCAATGTGGGTCCACCACAGTATTAAAATACCCTATAATAAGAACTGGGACATCAGGATAAACATCCACAAAGTTAAGCACTGCTTTAAAGGTACAGCAATTATAGGGTGGAGGTATATAATTTTACCAAAACAAATGTGCAAGTTTATATTTCTAAAGTATACATATATATCTCCCATCCCCATCTCTCACTCAACTAGCCAGTCATTCCAAAAAGGTAATGGATTTATGGGTGATGATACTGACGCCCTTGAATAATTACTGTTTTTAACAATGATTCGCACGCCCAACCCACCCATGCCCTTTGGAAAGCCATTTTACTGTTTCGGACACCATATGTGTCTACATTGAATAAACATTATAGCTGGATGTTATGGGAAAGAAAATTAAAACATTGCATATCTTGTGTTTGGGTCACTCAGTCCCTGACATTCCAGGAGAGCAGTGTTATCTTATCCGCCATCTAACATCCTGTGTTCCATTAAGTGACCAAGTATCTTTATCTGTCAAGTGATGGGATGGAAGCCGTCTCCAAACCCTGCCTCACAAAGTAAGCAAAATGCAATTCTGGAGATAGATAAAACCCTCCCCCATCAGAGATAATCATGTAACCAACAATTGTAAAATATTACAAAAATACAAGAAATTAAAATTTGTGAACAATTGTAAACAGCCTAAAAATATGGCTCAAGTCCCTCCTTAGAACGGAAGTGTGAAGGCAACTGTTATCTGCATAGAACAAGACTAACAGTTCTTCTCCATCCACACCCCCTGCTCCTAAAAATGTATTTTAATATGAAACATGAAATGGGTGGAGCAGGGGGGGACGAAAAAATAAAGCATGGAAATCAGAGAGGGGTAGTGAAGAAAATGTGTACAGTGGTGATCACTTATCTCTACCGTGACTCCTCTGGAAAGCACTGCCGCTTTGATAGAGGATTTCATTCTGGTCTATCCCACTGGCCATAGCGTTCTCTTGGAGTTTCAAAGAATTGCGTAGAGTTTAACGCCACACTCGGAGTATGGATGGGTAATTAGCATGGCGTATTGCACCCGAAGCGCCCGGAGACGCCTCTTGACATCTGGACTGCGCTGTCTTCTTTTTGAACCTCTTGTAGAGAAATCCGGATAGAAGGAGATCCGACAGCGTCCACCATGACGTCCTGTGAAGGCGCCGCTTTTGCGCAGTATAGGTCTCTATCTTTAAAGTGGTGCAGCTTAACAGCACTGATCTTGGCGGCGGCTGGAGGTAATGGGCCACAGCACACATTGGGGGACCCTGTGTGCCCCACTCTCAACTGCATAACAGAGAGAAAGGAGTCCCTTTCCAAAGATATTAGCGGAGCCAGGTCTCAAAGAAAGAAAGATCTCTGAATGGGTTGGAGCCCTCTGTTTTTTCGAGGCACTCCACGGATGCGACACATTGTTTCTGCGGGGAGCGATTCCCCAAGATCATCCGTCTTGGGAGTATGTTGTCTTGTTCACCTGAGAATGCGACTCAGTCCCGCTGCATTGGAGTGAATTGATCTCCAAATCACTGAATTCTGGTTCAGCAGCTTTGTCCCGCTCGCATTTCTCTGCATATCATGCCGCATGATGTTGATATCCTCTTTTAAGACCACCAACTTGTTTAGTCAGGGTGGCATAAAGCAGTATGGCATTGGTGAACAGCTGAAAGCACATACCTTCAGCGTAGGTTCTGTATCCTACCTGTGCTTGTAAACTAGGAGTGACCTGGTGTATTTGTTTTAGGTATGGCTCCTGGATGCATGCTGTTGGCACTTATTCTATTCTGTGCCTTTGCTTGTCTGTCAAGCTCACAGCTTGTATATTTCCAGGCATCCTGCTGTTGCTTACTGGGTGGACTCTGTGCCGAGGAAGATGTGGAAGGGTTGTGGGCTTATTGGGGCTTATTTTAGCCCAGTGTCCCATGCGCGGTCCTCTGTCTTGCTTCCCATCTGTTCTTGCAGAGCCACGCTTTTCCCTGGGCTTCTTGTTATGATCCACTCTCCACTTCTGTGGCTCATTGTTGTCGCGCGAGTCTTCGCACCACAGGTCTGGAAAGTGACCAGTATACTCCTGTGGAGTTTTGGAGAAACAGCTCTGCTGTTGTCCACGGAGTTTGTTAAGTCCTATGCCTGCTCCAACACAGGATTTACAGGAGCAAGTGCTGGAGCTCCTCTCAGATGCTGCCGCTCAGCTTGCCAGTCAGGCTCCGCCCCATGGTGCCCAGATAAGTAGTAATATACAGCGCCCCAACAGTTTCTACAAAGCTCTAGATAAGTTGTAACTAATTACATCACACCAACTTTTTATATGGTGACCAGATTATGTAGTAATATTCAAGCGCCCCACAGTTTTACCAAGAAGCTCAGATAAAGTAGTAATATACATCACCACCAACTTTTTATTGGTGCCCCAGTATGTAGTAATATAACAGCGCCCCAACAGTTTTATTACATTGCTCAAGATAAGTAGTTATTATTTACATCACCCCAACTTTTTATATGGTGCCCAGATAAGTAGTAATATACAGCACCCCAACAGTCATACAATGTCCTGATAAGTACTAATATACAGCACCCCAATAGTTTATACAGTGCTCAGATAAGTAGTAATATACAGCACCCCAATAGTTTATGCAGTGCTCAGATAAGGAGTAATATACAGCACCCCAACAGTTTCTACAATGCCCAGATAATTAGTAACATACATCACACAATCGTTTCTACTATGGTTGCGCTATAATGGTCAAAATAATCAATAAATTGGTATCCCACAGAAAAATTTATTTTTGGGTTCATTCGAATTACCTATGACCACAGAAACAAACATGGCTATGCTGAAGGAGTGATAAAAAGTTACAGGACTTGGAATATGAGGGATAATTCGGGCGCCATACTTAAGGGCTTAAGGTGCCTTGTGTCATGCCACGTGCGTTTTGATGAAACCATCCTGCAGATGTATGCAGCTTGTGTGTTATAAAAACCCTGATGCAATATAGGAACGGCTAGAGATTTTCACACCTTAATCACGTCTATGCAACAAAAGATTTAACATAACCAGTCCAACAGATTACACAATGTTATGCAACCCCTGTAATTTCATGTGTTTCCCAGCCAGGAGGAGAGGCATTATGCCATATTTGTCTCAGCCGAGCAAGTGACACAGTTGGATCCAGATACATCACCGATTTATCAATTACTAATTATGCGTGTGTTACATAACAAATATTTAAGACACCAAACAGGCATTCATTCATGCTGAGCACTATAAGGCGGTATTTGCTCACTGAAAGGTGTCAGTCACAGCAAGGTATAGGAGGGAAGCCAATTAAAACTCTGAAAGGTAGCAAAATCATAACAGCAATGTATGTGGTATGTGGTATTTACCTTTGTCTATATGTTTAAATGTGGTGAGAAGACCCCTTTAATTATGAGTCAAGAAACTATTTTTTTTTTAAAGTTAATATTTCTTTTTACTTTTTAATATTCTTACAGGAATAATGCAGTAGGGTATGCCAAGTTGACAGTTCTATTAATTCCTGACTGAGGCAGGAAGTAATAAAAGATATAACATAGCGGCTATGGAAGCCTTCATTAGGCTTCCAGCTGCATATGAAATCGGACTGAGGAATGGGGCCCAGCAGCTTTCCTTACTCATTTAGACACCATAGTGGGTGGTTATATGATAGAGGAGAGGAGCTGAGCTCTGTGATATATAGGGTTATATGATAGCGAGAGAGAAGCTGAGCTCTGTGATATATAGGGTTTTATGATAGCGAGAGAGAAGCTGGGAGCTCTGTGATATATAGGGTTATATGATAGAGGGTGAGGAGCTGAGCTCTCGTGATATATAGACTTATATGATAGAGGAGAGTGAAGCTGAGCTATGTTGATATATAGGGTCTATATGTTAGAGAAGAGGAGCTGAGCTCTGGTGATCTATAGGGTTATATGATAGAGACGAGGAGCTGAGCTCTGTGATATTTAGGGGTTATATGATAGAGGAGGGTAGGTTGAGCTCTGTGCTATATAGTGTTATATGTTAGAGGAATAAGATGAGCTCTTGATATATAGGGTTATATGATAGTGCGAGTGGTAGGTGAGTTGGGATTATGGGTTATATGGATAGGGGAAGAGGAGCTGGAGCTCTGGGGTTATATAGGGTTATATGATAGAGAGAGATGCATGAAGCTCTGTGATATTTAGGGTTATATGATAGAGGAGAGAAGCTGAGCGGCTTGTGATATATAGGGTTATATGATAGAGTGAGAGAGCTGAGCTCTTTGATCATATGGTTTTATGGATAGCGGAGAGAGAAGCTGAGCTCTGTGATATAATTTGGGTTATATGATAGAGGAGGGAGCTGAGCTCTGTGTTATATAGGGTTATAGGATAGAGGAGAGAAGCTGAGCTCTGTGATAGATATGGTGGCTATATGATAGAGGACGAAGGGAGCTGAGCTCTGTGATACTATAAAGTGGGGGACAAAAAATATTAGTCAGCCACCCAATTGTGCAAGGTCTTCCTCTTGAATAGATGAGTGAGGCCTGTAATTGTATCATAGTCGTCCCTCATACTTATGAGAATCAAAATGAGGAAAAAAAATCCAAAAAATCCCAACATTGTCATGATTTGGAATGAATTTATTTGCAAATTATGGTGGAAAATACGTATTTTGGTCCCTACATAATAGCTAGATTTCTGGCTTCAAAAGGACCTGTAACTTCTTCTTTAAGAAGGCTCCTCTGTCCTCCACTCCATTTACATGTAGTAATGGAGCCTGTTTTGAACTTGTTTTCAGTGTGAGTAAAGACACTGTCCACAACCTCAATCAGGCACACCTCCAAACTCCCACTATGGATTTGAAGACCAAAGAGCTGGTCAAAGGACTCCAGGAAACAAAATTGCAGGCCCTTGCACCAGCGCTGGGAAGACTAGTATCTGCAACCGGCAAGCAGCTTGGGTGAGAAAGAAATCAACTGTGGGAGCAATGATTAGAAAATGGGAAGACACGTCAAAGGACCATTGATAATCTCCCTCGATCTGGAGCTTCACACAAGAAAAAACATCCAGTAGTACCATGTTTCTATGCACTCCTAAAATACATAAGGGGACTTATAACGCTTAAAGGAACGACCAATTGTGGATCGGGGGGTCAAATTCGTTATTTCTCAAAAAGTGAGTATATTTATAGATAATATCTTGAAGAGTTTGTTTTTGCACTTCCCTAGGTCATAAAGGATACCCAGATTTATTAAGCGACTCGAGGGATGACTTGTTGAGAGCAAATTTCTATGTGGAGTCATTTGGGTATGAGCATCAGATACAGCGTATCCATCCATGACTGTGGGTTAAGGACTGTAAATAAATTTTTTCTATCCTCCAGAGGAACGCAGTTTTATGCTCATAATGCATTTATTGAACGTTTGATTTCTTTTTGTGTTGATGCCATATCTATTTTGTTTTCAATGGAAGGTCCACCACAGCTCAGGGGTACGGCCATGGGGAGTCCTGCAACCCCGTCGATACGCAACCTATTCCTGGGGCTGGTGGGAGGAGGACCATTGTTTTTTCAGAGGAAAATCAGCCCACCAGAATAACATTCCTTTATGTGGGGCAGTTACATAGATGACCATCATTATTTTATGGATGGCTCAACACGAAGGAGTTTGACCCTTCGTTGAGGAAACTAAAAATCTATGACATCGGTATGAAGTTCACGTAATAGGCACATAGATGCGTGGTCTCTTCCCTTTTTGGATATTTTTATCTTGAAAGTTAGAAGGGGCAATCTACATACGAAAACGTTTCGGAAAATTACTGCAACGAATAGTTTACTCCGCTGGGAGAGTTATCATCCCACGAATGTAAAACGTGGTATTCGAATACGTAGAAACTGTTCACGGGACGGAGATTACTTTTTTCAAGCGAAAGATCTGAAAACACGCGTTTTTTAAGTCGGGTTTATCCCACTGATGTGGTTCAAGAATTGTATCAGGAAAGTCTCAATAATTTGATAGATTAAGGCATAGGTTGGAGGACAAAAATCTTCAGGTGAATAATAAGAAGGCGAGAATAGAGGTGGATTTTGATCAGGGTCATGTGGCTGCTAAGAGAAGTATTCAGAAACACTGGGATATTCTTCTGTCTGACCCTGACCTTGAGGATATTTTACCGAAATTTCCTTTAATAACATATAGACGTGGTAGATCTTTGCGGGATCGACTAGTTCATAGTATGTATACCCCGGTTAAACGGTGTAGTGGTTGGATCGTCGCCCATTGGGTACTTATCGATGTGGCGATAATTGTATTGCCTGTCCCTTTATTGATCAATCAAAAGTATTTGTGGATTATCACACTGGTAAGATATACAGACAAAAGGATTTTTCTAATTGCAAAACCGAAGGCGTGGTATACCTCTGTATGTGTAGTTGTCCCCTTGGTTATGTTGGAAAGACGAAGAGACAGTTCAGGAGGAGAATAGGGGAAGGAAACACTTGGCTGATTTGAGAACATACAGTGAGACACCCGCTGGCCCGACATGCCATTGGAAATTTCATGATAATGACCCCAACCAATTCAGATTTACTGATTATTGAAGTCGTAATGGAAATCACTCTAAGGGGGGTGATTGGGAATGGGTTTTTTGATCTGAGAACAAAGAGACAGAGTGGATACACAGATTGCGTACTGTATCCCCAGCAGGTCTTAATGAATCTTTATATTTTGGATGTTTCTTGTGAAAACATTTTTTGTTGGCCCTTTTTTTTTTTTTTTTTTTTTCTTCCTCCCCTTTCCTCTTCACTAACTCTCTGTGAACTGCTGTATCCTTTATTTATGGCTGGGAATATAGCTCCGTGTTTTGGAGCATTCCCTATATTTTCATCAGTATAACCCTTAGACTGCGTTCAGTCCCCTTGATATGTATATACATTGATTGCCACATATTTTATTGATTCATCATATTGGCCCTGTTGTCAGTGCTATCCATGTTTATAATGTGAGTGGTGGAGCTATGAATATTCCTCCGGCACTCCTATGCTGTCACTATGAACCGGAAGTGATTACAGCGTTCCGGAAGTGGAGCGTGGTGTGTTAAGGCGCTAGGACTATGTTTCCGGGCGCTTTCATGTTACCACTAGGGACCGGATGTGTTGTTGGCGTCCCGGAAGTGGAGTGCGGCATGTGTGGATTTAAACATGGTGAGTACCCATGTACGGCTCACAGTGACTGCTTGGTATCATACATGTAATCTCGTATTGGACATGTTGTGGGCCTCTGTACCGGAAGGGATTTGAAGCCCTCTATCTATCTGCCTTCATTATAGTGCTGGTGAGTGTTGGTGAGACGTCTTTTTTTATAGGGCGGGTCACACTTATTCACTCATAGTGGCTCTTTATTGGGGCGTTTGTATTTAGTGGGAGGGGCTACAGGTATAATTAGGAGTGTTTTCACTCCCTTCTGTGTAGTCCCAGTTACCTATCTGCATATCAAGTGGATACCACCTTACCATTTTTTCCATCATCTGGATTTGGGTAATCTTGTGTTTGTCCCCTGATGAACCAGTTAGTCTGGGGAAACGCATCGGGACATTTTTTTAAAATTATCCTATGTTTTGACATGTGCGTTTTGCATATGTCTTCAACGTTGGTGCAGGAGTTAACCTTATGTGCTATTTGATGGCCTTACTAGGGTCAGGCCGGACGATAGGAGGGGGTCGTCCTTTTTCAGGGGTGTGCTCCTCCTTTGTATGATTTATACTAGGCTAATATACATCACAGAGCACATACTTTCTCCTGCCCAGCTTCTCCTGGATCCTGGGGCCGGGTTCTTTTATCGCTGGCCGCTAATTTGTAGAGATAAGACGCAGTATCGTGAGCATTTTCACTGATTGTATATTGTATTCTTTTTGAGGTTTAAGTTATAATATAAGACACAATTACGGTCCAGGAGTAGTTTTTGTTTGAGTATGTATTTGTTTAAGGTGGGTTTCGTGTCATCTTGGTTTTCTTGACGATTACTAATTTGTTTTAATTCATATCAATAAAAGTATGATTTTAATTTTTAATTATGGGATATAATTTTCTTTTTGTCAGTGCTTTTCGATTGTATCCTAGGGATCAATCATATTTGTTGTCAGTTGGCTTCACAACAGATCTCAATAGTTGGGGTCAATATGATAAAGAACGGTGAGACAACAATCCCAGAACACGAGGTGGGACTGAGTGAATGGACTGCAGAGAGCTGGGGACCAACGTAACAAAGGCTACCATCAGTAACACACTACGACCGCAAAGGGAGCTCAGATCCTGCAGTGCCTGAACGGTCCCTGCCTGCTTAAGCCAGTACATGTACGGGCACATCAGATAGTTTGCTAATAGAGCATTTGGATGATCAGGAAGAGTATTGGGAGCATGTCTATGGTCAGATGAAACCAAGTAGAAAAATGTTGGTAGTAAACACATAATCGCCGTGTTTGGGGGAGAGGAGGATGCTGAGTTGCATCCAAAGAACACCATAACTACTGTGAAGCATGGAGGTGGCAACATCGGCTTTGGGGTGGTTTCTCTGCAAAGGGACCAGGACGACTGATCCGTGTACATGAAAGAATGAATGGGGCCATGTATCGTGAGATTTTTAGTGCAAACCTCCTTCCACCAGCAAGGGCATTGAAGATGAAACATGGCTGGGTCTTTCAACATGACAATGATCCCAAGCACACCGCCAGGGCAATGAAGGAGTGGCTGTATAAGAAGCATTTCAAGGTCCTGGAATGCCCTAGCCAGTCTCTAGATCTCAACCCCATAGAAAACCTTTGGAGGGAGTTAAAAGTCTGTGTTGCCCAGCGACAGCCCCAAAACATCACTGCTCTACAGAAATGGGCGAACATACCAGCAACAGTGTGTTCCAACCTTGTGAAGACTTACAGAAAATGTTTGACCTCTGTCATTGTCAAAACAGGATATATAAAAAAGTATTGATGAATCACCTCTTTTACCCATGATAACAATGAGGGATAGGTGTGCAGACAATCTACTGCACATCGTATGTACCCACCAAGCCAGCGCACCACACATGACTTCTTTTATGACGCTGCTGAAGTTAAAAGTAGATACTGTATATAGTATCTCACATAATTGAGTACACCCCTCACATTTTTGTAAATATTGTATTATATCTTTTTCATGGGACAACACTGAAGATACAATATAAAGTAGTCAGTGTACAGCTTGTATAACAGTGTACATTGGGTGTGCCCTCAAAATAGCTCAACACAGGCATCAATGTCTAAGGCACTGGCAACAAAAGTGAGTACACCCTTGAGTGACAATGGACAAATTGTGCTCAAAGTGTCACTATTTTGTGCGGCCACCATTACTTTCCAGCACTGCTTAACTCTCTTGGGCATGGAGGTCACTAGAGCTTCACAGGTTGCAGCCTGTGAATCCTCTTCCCTCCACCATGATGACATCACGGAGCTGGTGGATGTTAGCAGGGCCGCCATACAGGGGGTACAGCCGGTACTCCTGTACGGGGCCCGTTGGAATAAGGGGGCCCGCTGCAAGCAGGCCCCCTTATTCCTCATAACAGAGCAGCGCCCGGCGGCGCAGCCGCTGAACCAGGCATGGACTGGTCCACAGTGTGGGCCCCGAACTCCTGTGGGCCCCGGAGGTAGTGCTGCAGCTCCCCGGGGCCCGGCCGCCGCATTCGGTCTCTGGACGCCCGAGCCCTGTGTCCCGAGCGCTCAGAGACCAGGCCCGGGATTCGGTTACTAATGTCCCCGACTCCCGGGGCTGCGCGGTGTCAGCGGAGCCGAGCACCGCTAGCGCTCTGCTCCGCTGATCGCCCTGGCAGGTGTAAAGCACCGGCCCCTACTGGTGACGTAGGCGCGCGGTGACGTCACATCATCGCGCCCCCTATGCAGGAAGCGTCCGGGAGCGGGAGAGAGGTAAGTGGTTGTTTTTTTGTTTTTTTTATATATATAAGGAAGCGGGCCCTGGCTACCTAACTCTAAAGGGGCCCTGGCTACCTAACTCTAAAGGGGGCCCTGGCTCTACCTAAACATAATGGGGGCCCTGGCTCTACCTAAACAGACAGGGGGCCCTGGCTCTACCTAAACATAAAGGGGGCCCTGGCTCTACCTAAACATAAAGGGGGCCCTGACTCTACCTAAACATAAAGGGGGCCCTGACTCTACCTAAACATAAAGGGGGCCCTGACTCTACCTAAACATAAAGGGGGCCCTGACTCTACCTACAAACTAAAGGGGGCCCTGGCTACCTAAAAACTAAAGGGGACTCTACCTGCACACTAGCTAAAGGAGGCCCCTACTGCACACTAGCTAAAGGAGGCCCCTAACTGCCTGTATACTACCTAAAGGGGGCTCTAACTGCCTGTATACTACCTAAAGGAGACCTCTAACTGCCTGTATACTACCTAGAGGGAATCCCTAACTGCCTGTATACTACCTAAAGGGAGGCCCTAACTGCCTGTATACTACCTAAGGGAGGCCCTAACTGTCTGTATACTACTTAAAGGGAAGTCCTAGCTGCCTGTATACTACCTAAAGGGGGTCCCTAACTGCTTGCAGCCTATATAAAGGGGGCCCTAACTACCTACAGCTTACCTAACTGGGGGCAACCACCTACCTACAGCCTACCTAACTGGGGTCCACCAACCTAACTGTAGCCTATCAACTTGCCTAACTGGGGCCTGCTTATCTACCTGGGGGCTATTTACCTACCCACCCGTGGCTAGGTACCCACCAACCTACCTGGGGCTGGCCTACCAACTTATCCAGTTGGGCCTATCTAAATAGGGCCTATCTAATTACCTGGGGCCTTGCACATTTGCCAACCTACCTAGGGTCTTGTCTACCTACCTGGTAATATAATTGAGAGGGGAGCAGCCGATAGTTGTAGCATTATCTCCAGAGGGTTAGTCCTTTCCCCACCTTCCAACCCCTTAGGGTACTAGGCCTCTAAGTTATGGCTTGTACCCGCTCTCCCACCCCTGGGAAGTTTGTACAGAGGTGAGAATAGGTAAAGAGATGCTGGAAAATTGAGGATTCTAAGATATTTGTGTGTAATTTCTGCAGGGATGAGTTGTGGCCGGGACAAGTCATCATGGCGGTGTGGAACGGATGCAGAAGAGAAGGGAAAAATAATGACTCAAGAGAAGAGAACGACTCATCAGATAGGACGTCTCCGGTGAGTCCCTGATGTCAGGAGTTATTTTACTTCTATATTGGATCAGTGCTGTATTCACTGTAATGTGATGTGACCCGAGCTGGTGTCGGACCACTATGTGGTCGCTATATGGTGGTGTTTTAGGTTATATTGGCGTTAGTATAGTGGCAGTGTACACTAGTCCCTGAGTGTAAAAGAGGGAATACCTGACCCTGTGATAGGAGTTAGACTTTTACTTTCTTGCTGGTGTTTATTTTAGAAGGTGGTGAGGAGCGTGACCAAGGGAAACATGGAGGGGGATAATGTATGTGGGCCGGTGGGGGATATGGATGGAGCTACTTATCCCTGTGTCTATGATATGTGAAACCGATGTGTGACTTACTTGGTATAGTACTACACAATACAGTTCTTTTTTGCATACTGTATTATGTGGTAAAATGGGCACATTTATGTCCTGGAGGCCGGTTTTTTTGCTGGGGGCGGGTTTACAGGGGGGGGGGCCCAGGTGCTTCAGCTGTATGGGGCCCTGAAATTTCTGTTGGCGGCCCTGGATGTTAGAGACCTTGCTCTCCTCAACCTTCCATTTGTGGATGCTCCACAGATGCTCAATAGGGTTTAGGTCTAGAGTTATGCTTGGCCAGTCCAGCACCTGTACCCTCATTTTCTTTAGCAAGGCAGTGGTTGTCTTGGAGGTGTTTGGGGTCTTTATCATGTTGGATACCGCCCTGCGGCCCAGAAGGGAGGGGATCATGCTCTGCTTCAGTATGTCACAGTACATGTTGGCATTCAGGGTACCCTGAATGAAGTGTAGCTTCTCACAGCTGGTAGCACTTATGCAGCCCCAAACCATGACACTCCCACCACTATGCTTGACCATAGGCAAGACTAACTTGTCATTGTACTCCTCACCTGGTTGTCGCCACACGCTTGTCACCATGAGAACCAAATAAGTTACTCTTGGTGTCATCAGAGCACAGGACATAGTTCCAGTAATCCATGTCCTTAGTCTGCTTGTTTTCAGCAAATTGCTTGCGGGCTTTCTTGTGCATCATCTTTAGAAGAGGCTTCCTTCTGGGACGACAGCCATGCAGACCAGCTGATGCAGTGTGCGGTGTACGGTCTGAGCACTGACAGGCTGACACCCCGCCGCTTTAACCTCTGCAGCAATGCTGGCAGCGCTCATACATCTATTTTGAAAAGACAATCTCTGGATAGGACGATAGGTCGACCATGGCGAGGCCTGTTCTGAGTGGAACCTGTTTTGTTACACCACTGTATGGTCTTGGCCACCGCGCTGCAGTTCAGTGTCAGGGTGTTGGCAATCTTCTTATAGCCTAGGTCATCTTTATGAAGAGCAACAATTCTTTTTTTCCTATCCTCAGAGAGTTCTTTATCATACTGGTCACTGGAAGTTTAACATTGCACGTCATGGCAGAGTGTGAAAGCCATAACACACCTGCTCCCCATTCACTCTGAGACCTTGTAACACTAACGAGTCACATGACACCGGGGAGAGAAAATGGCGAATTGGGCACAATTTGTCCATTTTCACTTAAGGGTGTACTCACTTTTGTTTCCAGCGGTTTAGACATTGATGTATGTTGAGTTATTTTGAGGGCACCAAATTTACACTGTTACACAAGCTGTACAATGACTACTTTACATAGTATCAAAGTGTCAGATCTTCAGTGTTGTCCCATGAAAAGATATAATACAATATTTGCAAAAATAAGAGGAGTGTACTCACTTTTGTGAGATAATGTATGTCATTTATTGGCTTCTGGGTATACTCTCCAGAACGGCAGCTGCACTTTTTTATAAGTGGTTGGCTCTCCAAAACTTTTAAAGGGGTTTTGCCACGATGTAATGTTGACGTGGGATCCTCCAAAATGGGTATTTAATAACTTTTCTAAATATATGTGATTAAAAAAAGTTAAGCCTCTGAGAGCTACAGCATTTCTCAATCCCCCTTAGTTTCCTGAAAGTTTACATTAGACACGACCAGAAGCTGACAGGAGCTGATCTGGCCGCGCTTGCGTGTTTGCACTTCTTATCTGATGACGGGGAACATGAAGGAGCTTGCAAGGGGCTGGGGAGAAAGTGCAGTGTATGAGTCTGTCTGCTGTATAGAGAATCCACTGTTGTAATGTTATTATTTGAGTAAACTTTAGAGACGCTCCCTACTTCCTGGCTCTGCTCAGCCCCCTCTCTCTCACCCCTGCAGCCGTTCATGACTCAACATGCTTTGTTTATATTCTCCCCTGAGCAGATAAGAGGTAAGGAACTCACTTTGTGGCAAAATCCCTTTAAGACAGCACTGTAGCCATTGTGATGACGTGTAATCACTTACATTGGCGACTTCCCTGGTTGAGCTCACAATCAAATTCTTAAATTGCATTTAAAGGCAATGACCTCTCTGTGTCTTTATAGGGTATTGGAGGAATCTGAGGTAGGTGGAAGAAAGTCATGGAAGGAAAGCAAAGGACGTACAAGTGAAGATTTTGCCTCAAAATTGAACCCAGAGATAATGAACAATAAAAGTAACCAGGGACACTATTTATGTTAGGTTGCACAATATTGCACTGTCTGATGTAAAACATGCTATTATGAAGCACACAAATGTAAAAGTGTATGTCACAGGAGGTACTGTATGGAACTGATTACATGGGCACTATATGGCAGAGGCACTGTTGGTACAGTATAGTACAGTGATTTAATTTATAGCAATATATAAGCATGGTATGGGAATATCTAGGCAATATAGGTACTAATTTGTGGACACTACCCAGCACTGTTAATCTGGGCAAAGTGGACAGTGTTGAGGTGCTGTGTAGCACTTTTTACCTGCACATTTTAGTATGCTATTGGGGTGCTGACAGAGATGTAACTTTAAGCTCCGGCTCCCTAGTGCAAAAAGAGATACGAGCCCCCCAGCGACTATGTGCCACTTACAATGCTGGTGTCTCCTTGTGTGGCAGGAGGACTTTTGGGCCCCTTCAGGCTCCAGGGCCCGGTAGCGACTGCTACCTCTGCACCCCCTATAGCTAAGTCCTGGCTGCTGTATATAACCATTGACCTGGACATCTGTTAAAACACTGTATGGCACTATGAGGGCATTGTATAACTGTTGGGGAGCTGTATATTACTACTTATCAGGAAATTGGATAACCTATTAGGGTGTCGTATGTTACTACTTATCTGGGCATTGTATGACTGTTGGGGTGCTGTTTATTACTAATCTGGAAATTGAAGAAACTGTTGGGGTGCTGTATATTACTACTTAGCTGGACACTGTAGAAACTGTTGGGGCACTGTATGTTACTACCTATCTAGACATTGTAAAAACTGTTGGGGTGCTGTATATTACTACTTATCTGGGCACTGTATAACACTGTTGGGGTGCTGTATATTACTTACTTATCTGGGCACTATAAAAAACTGTTGGGGGCTGATATTACTACTTATCTGGGCACCATATAAAAAGTTGGGGTGATGTATATTACTACTTATCTGGGCATTGTAGAAACTGTTGGGGTGCTGTATATTACTACTTATCTGGGCATTGTATGACTGTTGGGGTGCTGTATATTATTACTTATCTGGGCATTGTATAAACTGTTGGGATGCTGTATATTACTACTTATCTGGGCACTATAGAAACTGTTGGGGGGCTGTATATTACTACTTATCTGGGCACCATATAAAAAGTTGGGGTGATGTATATTACTACTTATCTAGGCACTATAGAAACTGTTGGGGTGCTGTATATTACTACTTATCTGTACATTGTATGACTGTTGGGGTGCTGTATATTATTACTTATCTGGGCATTGAAGAAACTGTTGGGGTGCTGTTTATCACTACTCACCTGGAAATTGAAGAAAATGTTGGGGTGCTGTATATTATTACTTATCTGGGCATTGTAGAAACTGTTGGGGGGCTGTATATTACTACTTATCTGGGCACTATCGAAACGGTTGGGGTGCTGTATATTACTACTTATCTGGGCATTGTAGAAACTGTTGGGGGGCTGTATATTACTACTTATCTGGGTACTATAGAAACTGTTGGGGTGCTGTATATTATTACTTATCTGGGCATTGTAGAAACTGTTGGGGTGCTGTATATTATTACTTATCTGGGCATAGAATGACTGTTGGGGTGCAGTTTATTACTACTCATCTGGAAAATGAAGAAACTGTTGGGGTGAGGTATATTACTACTTAGCTGGACACTGTAGAAACTGTTGGGGCGCTGTATGTTACTACCTATCTAGACATTGTAAAAACTGTTGGGGTGCTGTATATTACTACTTATCTGAGCATTGTATGACTGTTGAGGTGCTGTATATTACTTATCTGGACACTGTAGAAACTGTTGGGGGGCTGTATATTACTACTTATCTGGGTATTGTAGAAACTGTTGGGGTGCTGTATATTATTACTTATCTGGACACTATAGAAACTGTTGGGGAGCTGCATATTACTCCTTATCTGGACACTGTAGAAACTATTAGGATGCTGTATATTACTACTTATCTGAGCATTGTATGACTATTGAGGTGCTGTATATTATTACATATCTGGGCACTATAGTAAGAGTTGGGGGGCTGTATATTATTACTTATCTGGGCACTGTAGAAACTGTTGGGGGGCTGTATATTATTACTTATCTGGGCACTATAGAAACTGTTGGGGTGCTGTATATTACTACTTATCTGGGCATTGTATAACACTGTTGGGGTGCTCTATCTTGCTAGTTATTTGGGCATTGTGTAATGCTGTTGGAGCATTATGTGGGGGCTACGTAGGGGTTGTAGAAATTATTGGGGTACTGTAATAGCACTGTTTATCTTAATGTCACATGACACTGTTGCGCTACTGTAAAGTACTGCATATCTAGCCATTGTAGTAAGGTGTAGAGGTACTGCATAGCACTGCTTATCTTGGCATTGAATACCACTGTTACATAGTTCTGTAGTTTGTAAGGCTGAAAAAAGACGGCCATCATGTTTATCCTATTGTTCTACAGTGTTGATCCAGAGGAAGGCAAAAAAACTAAAAAATTAGATAGAAGCCAAATGTCCTCATTTTAGGGAAAAAAAATCCTTCTCGACTCCATTCTGGCATCAGAATAAATCCGTGGATCAGCGACCCCTCTCAGATCCTGGTCACTAAAACTTGTTATATTATTACATCTAGAAATGTATCCAGACCCTTCTCCACAATCCCGTCACTTAACTTGTTATATATTACATCTAGAAATGTACCAGACCCTTCTCAGAATCCTAGTCACTAAATGTTATATATTACATCTAGAAATGTATCCAGACCTTCTCCAGAATCCTGGTCACTATAACTTGTTATATTATTACATAGAATGTATCCAGCCCTTCCCAGAATCCCGGTCACTATAACCTGTTATATATTACATCTAGAAATGTATCCAGACCCTTCTCCAGAATCCCGGTCACTATAACTTGTTATATTATTACGCTCCAGAAATGTATCCAGACCCTTCTCCAGAATCCCGGTCACTATAACTTGTTATATTATTACGCTCCAGAAATGTCTCCAGACCCTTCTCCAGAATCCCGGTCACTATAACTTGTTATATTATTACATCTAGAAATGTATCCAGACCCTTCTCCAGAATCCTGGTCACTATAACTTCTTATATTATTACATCTAGAAATGTATCCAGACCCTTCTCCAGAATCCCGGTCACTATAACCTGTTATATTATTACATCTAGAAATGTATCCAGACCCTTCTCCAGAATCCTGGTCACTATAACCTGTTATATTAATACATCTAGCAATGTATCCAGACCTTCTCCAGAATCCCGGTCACTATAACCTGTTATATTATTACATCTTGAAATGTATCCAGACCCTTCTCCAGAATCCTGGTCACTATAACCTGTTATATTATTACATCTAGAAATGTATCCAGATCCTTCTCCAGAATCCTGGTCACTATAACTTGTAATATTATTACATCTAGAAATGTATCCAGACCCTTCTCCAGAATCCCGGTCACTATAACTTGTTCTATTATTACATCTATAAATGTATCCAGACCCTTCTCCAGAATCCCGGTCACTATAACCTGTTATATTATTACATCTAGAAATGTATCCAGACCCTTCTCCAGAATCCTGGTCACTATAACTTGTTATATTACATCTAGAAATGTATCCAGATCCTTCTCCAGAATCCCGGTCACTATACTTGTTATTTTATTACGCTCCAGAATGTATCCAGACCCTTCTCCAGAATCCCGGTCACTATAACTTGTTATATTTATTACGCTCCAGAAATGTCTCCAGACCCTTCTCCAGAATCCGGGTTCACTATAACTTGTTTATTATTACATCTAGAAATGAAAATCCAGACCCTTCTCCAGATTCCTGGTCACTATAACTTCTTATATTATTACATTAGAAATGTATCCAGACCTTCCCCAAACCCCCGGTCACTAAAACCTGTTATATTTTTTACATCTAGAAATGTATCCAGACCCTTCTCCAGAACCCTGGGTCACTAAAAACCTGTTTTATTATTACATCTAGGAATGTATCCGGGACCCTTCTCCAGAATCCCGGTCACTAAAACCCTGTTCTATTATTACATCTAGAAATGTATCCAGCCCCTTCTCCAGAATCCGGGTCACTAAAACCCTGTTATATTATTACATCTAGAAATGTATCCAGATCCTTCTCCAGAATCCTGGTCACTATAACTTGTTATATTTTTTACATCTAGAAATGTATCCAGACCCTTCTCCAGAATCCGGTCACTATAACTTGTTCATTTTTAAACATCTAGAAAAGTATCCAGACCCTTTTTGAACTCTGTTAGTGAATTCACCATGACAAGTTCCTCTGGCAGAGAGTTCCACAGTCTCACTGCTCTTACAGTAAAGAATCCCTTTCTATGTTTATGTAGAAACCTTCTTTCCTCTGGAAGTAGAGGATGACCCCTTATTCTGGATAAAGTCCTGGGTATAAATAAATCTTGAGAGATCTCTATATTGGCCCTTATTATATTTATACATATTTATTATGTCCCCCCGAAGCCGTCTTTTCTCTAAACTAAATAACCCTAACCTTGCTCATCTTTCTGGGTATTGTAGTACACCCAGTCCTTTTATTATTTTTGTTGCACGCCTTTGTACCTGTTCAAGCTCTACAAAGTCTTTCCTGTGCACTGGTGCCCAAAACTGTACACAATATTCCATGTGTGGTCTAACCAGTGACTTGTATAATGGGAGAATAATGTTCTCATCATGTGCATCTATGCCCAGGCTTGGACTGGGCTGCCGGGGGATCGGTGATTCCCCCGGTGGGCCCCGGGGGCAGTGCCGTCGCTCCCCGGGGCCCGGCCGCGCATCCGGTCTCTGAACGCCCGGGACGCTCAGAGACTAGCCCAGGATTTGGGGACCAATGTTCTCGACTCCCGGTGCTACGCGGTGTCAGCGGAGCACAGAGCCGCTAGCGCTCGTCTCCGCTAACCGCCCTGGCAGGCTGAAGGCACTAGGCCTTCAGCATGCCGGGCGCTGGCCCCTACTGCTGACGTAGGTGCGCGGTGACGTCACATTACCGCGCCGCCTATGCAGGGCAGCAGGAGCCGGTGGGGAGCTTGGAGCGGCCGGGAGCGGCAGGAGCGAGAGTCAGGTGAGTGGCTGGCTGTTTTTTTTTTTTTTTTTTAACTACCTAATGGGGGCCCTGGCTGCCTAAAGGGGGGGCCCTGGCTGCCTAAAGGGGGGGCCCTGGCTGCCTAAAGGGGGGGCCCTGGCTGCCTAAAGAGGGGGCCCTGGCTGCCTAAAGAGGGGGCCCTGGCTACCTAAAGGGGGGCCCTGGCTACCTAAAGAGGGGGCCCTGGCTGCCTAAAGGGGGGGCCCTGGCTGCCTAAAGGGGGGGCCCTGGCTGCCAAAGGGGGGGCCCTGGCTGCCTAAAAGGGGGGGCCCTGGTCCCTTTAAGGGGGGGCCCTGGCAAACCAAAAAGAGGGGGCCCTGGCTACCAAAGGGGGCCCCGGGCTGCCTAAAGGGGGGGGCCCTGGCTCCCCAAAAGGGGGGGTCCCTGGCTGCCTAAAGGGGGGGGGGCCCTGGCACCTAAAGGGTCCCCCTGATGTTACGGGGGGGCCCCTGACTTCAAGGGGGGCCCTGACTGTTAATGGGGGGGGCCCTTGACTGCTATGGGGGGCCGACACCAAAATGGGGGGCCCGGGCACCTAAAGGGGGGCCCTGGCTGCCAAAAGGGGGCGGCCCTGGCTCCTAAAGGGGGGGCCCCCTGGCGCCTAAAGAGGGGGCCGACTGCCTAAAGGGGGGGCCCTGACTGCCTAAAAGGGGCCCGACTACCTAAAGGGGGGGGAGGCCCGGGCGCCAAAAAGGGGGGGGCCCGGCTGCCAAAAAGGGGGGGCCGGGTTCCTTAAAGGGGGGAGGCCCGGGCTTCCTTAAAGGGGGGGGGGCCCCGGTACCAAAGGGGGGGGGGGGGCCCGGTACCTAAAGGGGGGGGGCCCCGGGCTACCAAAAGGGGGGGGGCCCGGTACCAAAAGGGGGGGGCCCTGGCTACCTAAAGGGGGGCCCTGACTGTCTACAGGGGGCCCTGACTACCTAAAGGGGGGGGGCCCTGACTACCTAAAGGGGGGCCCTGGCTGCCTAAAGGGGGCCCTGGCTACCTAAAGGGGGGCCTTGCAACCTACAGACTAAAGGGACCCTGACTACCGCAAACTACTTAAAGGGGGGGCCCTCTTCTGCACACTACCAAAAGGGGAGGCCCCTAACTGCCTGTAAATACCAAAAAGGAAGCCCTAACTCCCTGTATACTACCAAAAGGGGGGTCCCTAACTGCTTCCCAAACCTATATAAAGGGACCCTAACTACCACAGTTACCTAACTGGGGGGAAAACCCCTACCCACAGCCTAAATAACTGGGACTCACCAAAAACCTACCTAAGCCACCTAACTGGGGTCCCCAAACCTAACTGTAGCCTACAACTTGCCTAACTGGGGGGCTTTATCTAACTGGGGGGTACTACCACCCACCCTTGGGTAGGTACCCACCAACCACTTGGGTTGGCCTACCAAGCGGGGTCTACCAACCTAAATAGGGCCTACCATTCTTGGGGCCTTTCCCATTTGCCTAGTACCTGGTTAAAATAATTGAGAGGGAAGCACCCCTAGTGTAGCATTATCTCCCGGGACTTTCTCTCCCCCCCCTCCAACCCCTGAGGAGACTGTGCCTCTAAGTTTGGCTTGTACCCCCTCCCACCCCCCGGGGGTTTGTACAGAGGGGGAATAGGTAAAAATAGCTGGAAAATTTTTGGGTTCTAAAATATTTGGGGTTAATTTCGCTGGGTTTATTGTGGCTGGGTAAGCTCATGGCGGGGTGGGGAAGGTTTCAGAAGAAAAGGGGAAAAAGAACGACTCATGAGAGAAAAGAAAAGCCATCAGATGAGAACTGAGGTTCCCCCTTTTTAGGGGGTTTTTTACTTCTTTTGGATCATCTGTATTCACTGTAAGTAAATTACTTGGCTGGGGTCGAACCCCCCTTTTGGTTTTTTATATGGTGGGGTTTTGGTTATACCTGAGCAAATGTCTACTTTCTATTGGTCTCTAATATGGCGGGGTTGGAGGTTATACCTGAGCTGGTGGGGGATCAAATATGTTTGGGCTCTATATGGCTTTTTTTGTAGGTTAAAACCTGAGAGGGCTCCTGAAACCCCTATTTTGGTCCCTATATGGTGTTGGGTTTTTTAAAGGGTTTTACCTGAAACTGGTGGTTTCGACCACTAATTTGATCCCCTTTTATTGGGCAGTGTTGTAGGTTATCCTGAGCTGGTTGTCTGAACTCTATGTGGTCTCTATATTGCCGGGATTGGTGTATCTGAGCTGGTGTCCCGACCACTCTGTTTTCTCTATATTGAGGGTTGTTTTGGTTAAAACCTGAGCTTGGGCCTAAAAATTTTTTGGGAAAAAGGGCAATTGGGACCCACGGGAAATCCCAAAGAAAAACATTTTTGCTATTTATTTATAAAATAAAAAACTTTTTAGACTCTCCCGGATCACAATTTTGAAACAAAAGATGGGTTTAAAACTTTCCCACCGACTTTCAACCCTGATCTCCAAATCCCCCGGGGAGTCCTTTTCCTAAACTTTTCCTCCCCAAAACGAAACCCCAAACAGGCCTCTCGCCCGGGTCAAACCACAAACCATTATTCAAAAGAGAAAAAATAAAAACACCCAACCCGCAAAATGCCCCCTTTGACAGCCCGTGAAGTGGGCGGGGAACCGGAAAAACCCAAAAAAGGGAAACAAACCCCTTTCCTTTCCCATATAGGTTAAAAAAACAATTTTACACCAAGTTTTAACGTAGGGTTTTTTTGCAACCCCAAAAACAAATTTCCCAAAAAAAAAAATGCCCAAAACCCGGGTGCCACTGGCAGGGGTGCCCGGGAACTTGGGCGTACAAATTTATTTTAACCTTTAGGGGAAGGGGAAAGGGGGGCTTCCAAATTTTTGGGGTTTTTGGGCCCGCCCACCCCTAAGGGTTTTCATAAGAGGGCGCTTGGGAAAGGTTGGGTGTTTTTTATTTTTTTCCCCTTGAATAATGGGAGGGGCGGTTTTACCCCGCGAGAGGCCTGAATTGGCCGATGAGAGGGTAAAGATTTGGATATGGGCTGCCCCATTTTTGAGATTTACGTTTTAAAATCGTGGCAGCTTAAAAATTTTTTTGGTCAAAGGGGTATTTTGGAAAACCCAAGTCCCCAAAAATTTTTCATGTATGATAAAATGCATTTAAAAGCTTCTTTGGGGGATTTTCGACGTAGTTTAATTTCCCTTTTTTTCAGAAAAAGTTCCGCTGGCGGCGGTCTGTTTTGGGGTACATGTTAAATTTTTAACGTGTGCCGCAGCCCCGCCCAGTGGCAAACCCCCCAGGTTTGCATACGTTTTTTCGAGATGTTTTTTGGGGTTTTCAGAAAAATTAAAGTTTTTACTTGGGGGTACATTGAATTTTAAAAACCCATATGGAAAGGGAAAGGGGGGCTTCCATTTTGGGTTTTTTGTCCCCGCCCCCTCTCAAGGGGTGGGCATAAGAAGGGGAGCTTTGGCCCGGTTTGGGTTTTTTTTTTTTTTTTCTTTTGAATAAAAGGGGGTCGGTTGACCCCAAAAGGGAAAAGGGTGATTTGGGTCAATTTAGAGGTAAAAAGATAGGTAGGACTGGGCCCGAAAATTTTAGACCCAGGGTTTAAAGTCGTGGGGGAGCTTAAAAAAGGGTTTTGATCATGATATGTGAAACCCCGGGGTCCAAAGGGTTTTTTCATGTATGATAGAATTTGCTAAAAAGCTTCTTTTGGGGGTTTCGACGTAGTGTTTTTTGACCACTATGGGGTCTCTATATGGCAATTTGTTAAAGGGGTTAACCCGAGCTGGGGGTTGAACCCCTATTTTGGTCTCTATATTGGGGGGTTGTTTGGTTTACCTGAACCCGGTGTCGGATCAAATATGTTTGGGCTCTATATGGCGGTGTTTGGGAGGTTTACCTGAGCCCGGGTGTTTTTGACCCTTGGGTCTCTATATTTGGTTTGGGGGTTGTAGGGCATACCTGGGGCTGGGTTTTCTGACCACATGTGATCTCTATTGGCAGGTTTTAGGTTTTCCCCCGAGTGGGGTCTGACCTCTATGTGGTCTCTATATTTTCGGTTTTTGGTGATATCTTTAGCTGGTGTCTGACCACTTTGTCCCCTATATTGGGGGGTGTTGTAGGTTATACCTGAGCTGGTGTCCCTACCAAAGGGGGTCTTTTATATGGAGGTGTTGTTAAGGTTTATACCTGAGTTTGGGGTCCTGACCTCCCTTTTGGGGCTTTTATGGTGGTTTTGTAGGGTTTTTTACCCGAGCTGGTGTCCCGATCACTATTTTGGGTCTCTATTGGGGTGTTATAGGTTTTTTTACCCCGAGGGTGTGTCCTACCATTTTGTTTGGGCTCTATAATTGGAGGGTTGTTTGGTTTATATAGGCTGGTGTCTGACCCCCTAAGTGGTTTCTATTTGGCGGGTTTTTTTAGGTAAAACCTGAGGGTGGGTGTCCCGATCTCTATGGTGCTCTCTATATGGTGGTGTTGTAGGTTAACCCGAGATGGTGATTTGACCACTTTGTTTGGGCTCTATATGGGGGTTTTGTAGGGTTAAAAATGAAGCTGGTGTCTTTACCCCCATGGGTCTCTATAAGGCGGTGTTGTAGGTTAAACCTGAGCTGGGGTCTGACCCTATGTGGTCCTCTATATGTTGTTAGGTATATATCTGTGCGGGTATAGTGGCAGCGTACATGTTTTCCCGGTTTTGTAAGAGTAAGGGAACACCTGACCCTGTGATAGGAGTTGACTTTTTACTTTTTGCTGGTGTGTATTATTGAAGGTGGTGAGGGGCATGACCAAGGGAAACGTGGAGGGGGATATTGTATGTGGGTGGAGGGGGGATTGGGGGGATATTGTATGTGGGTGGAGGGGGATATGGATGGAGCTACTTAGTCCTGTTTCTTAGATATGTTAGACTGACAAATGTGTGACTACATTGTACTACCCCAAATCAGTTCTGTTTTGCACACTGTATTATGTGGTAAAATGGGCGCATTTATGTCCGAGAGGCCGGTAATATTTTCATGTACAGTAGGGTGGGCCCCCAAGATCAACTCCCCTGTGGGCCCCAGACCCCCCAGTCCGACACTGTCTATGCCCCTTTTAATACACCCCATAACCCTGTCCAGCTTGGTATCTGCTGCCTGACACTGGCTACTACAATTAAGTTTACTGTCCACCAGGTTCTCAAGTTCCTCTCCAGTCACTTTTTCCAAGCATTTTCCCGTTTAACAAGTAATCATGTAATGGATTTTTCCTCCCCATGTGCATAACCTTGCATTTATCTATGTTAAACCTCATCTGCCACTTCACTGCCCAGGCCTCCAACTTATCCAGATCCCTTTGTAATAACACATTATCCTCTATTGTGTTGATTACGTTACAGAGTTTAGTATCATCTGAAAAGATTGATATTCTACTGTGCAATCCCTGTGTAAGATCATTAATGAATATATTAAAGAGAATAGGGCCCAATATTGACCTTTGTGGTACCCCACTAGTAACAGGGTTCCAGTCCAAATATCTATCATTAATCACCACCCTTTGCTTTCTATCACTCAGCCAGTTACTTACACACTTACCCAGTCCAAGCATTCTCATTTTACTTACCAATCTTTTATTTGGCACAGTATCCAATGCTTTACAAGAATCTAGATATGACATCCAATGCCTCACCCCAATCCAGTCTAGAACTAACTTCCTCATAGAAGCTGATGAGATTAGTTTGACAGGACCAATCCTTCATAAACCCATGCTGGAACGGCGTTATACATTTATTTTCAGTGAGATACTCCAGGATAGCATCTCTTAGAAAACCTTCAAACATTTTACCCACAACAGAGTTTAAACCGACCTATAGTTTCCAGGATCACTTTTTGACCCCTTTTTGAATATTGGCATCACATTAACTATGCGCCAGTCCTTTGGGACATACCCCGTTATTAGACAGTCCATAAATATTAAGAGTAGAGGCCTATTGATCACGTTTCTTAATTCCCTTAGGGCATGGGGGTGTATACCATCAGGACCTGGGGATTTGTCTATTGTAATCTTCTTTAGGCAGAGCTTCCTGGGTTAGACAAAAAACATTTAAGGTGGAGTTTACCTCATACCTCTGTTCATCAACAGGAAGGTCGTTTTCCTTGGTAAATACAGTGGAGAAAAAAACTGTTTAATATATTTGCTTTCATCTCATCACCCTATAAAATACCTCCCTTACTACTTTTCAAAGGGCCAGCATTTTCAGTTTTAATCTTTTTACGATTTATATAGTTAAAAAAAATATTTTGGGTTAGTTTTACTCTCTTTGGCATTTGCCTTTCTGTCTCCAGTTTTGCTGCCTTTATCATTATTTTACGTATTTTAGTTTTTTCCTTATAGCTTTTTAGTGCATCTTCACTGCCCTCCTGTGGTAGCTTTAGCGCTTTCTTATTTATTGCCTCATTTACATTTCTGTTGATCCACATAGTTTTTTTTTTATGTTTCTAATACTTTTATTTCCATAAGGTATGTTCCTCTCACAGTGGGCGCTTTAGATGTTTGTAAAGATCTCCCATTTATTATCCATCCACTGCCATCCCACCTCATCCCTGACCTTAGTGCTGTCATCATCCCAGCTCTTGCCCATCTCTTCAACCTATCATTAACCTCTGGCATCTTTCCTTCCTCCTTTAAGCATGCCACCATCACTCCGATCCTAAAGAAACCATCTCTTGACCCCTCCACTGTGTCCAACTATCGCCCCATCTCACTGCTCCCTTTTGCCTCCAAACTCCTCGAGCAGCACCTCCATCTTCAACTGTCCTCCCATCTGTCCTCCAACTTTCTTCTTGACCCACTGCAATCTGGTTTCCGATCCCATCACTCTACTGAAACCGCCCTAACCAAGGTCACCAATGACCTGTTAACCGCCAAAGCCTCACGTCACTACTCTGTGCTTCTCCTCATAGACCTGTCCTCTGCCTTTGACACTGTCGACCTCTCCCTCCTGCTACAAATCCTCTCCTCTCTCGGCATCACGGACTTAGCCCTTTCCTGGATCTCCTCGTACCTCACTGATCGGACATTCAGTGTCTCTCGCTCTCGCACCACCTCCTCCTCTCACCCTCTCTCTGTTGGTGTCCTCCAGGGGTCAGTCCTGGGTCCCTTACTCTTCTCTGTCTACACTCTTGGCCTGGCTTAGCTCATAGCATCACACGGCTTTCAATACCACCTGTATGCTGATGACACCCAACTCTACATCTCCGGCCCAGACATTAACTCTTTACTGTCCAAGATCCCAGATTGTCTGTCGTCCATTTCCTTCCTTCTTCTCCTCCTGTCTCCTAAAACTTAATGTAGCGAAAACTTTATTCATCATCTTTCCACCGTCCCACTCCATCCCTCCACCTGATATCTGTATTACAGTCAATGGCTCTACACTCTCACCGGTCCCGCAAGTCCGCTGCCTTGGGGTAATCCTCGACTCTGCCTTGTCCTTCAAACCGCACATCCAAACCCTCACCTCTGCCTACCGCCTGCACCTGAAAAATTTTTCACGAATCCGCTCATTCCTCCACCCTGACACTACAAAAATGCTGGTCCACGCCCTTGTCATCTCCCGCCTAGACTACTGCAACATCCTTCTCTGTGGCCTCCCGTCTAGCACCCTCGCTCCCCTTCCAATCCATCCTCAACTCAGCTGCCCGTCTTATCCACCTCTCTCCTCACCTGCCTCTCCCCTTTGCCAATCCCTTCACTGGCTCCCCATTGCCCAGCGAATCCAGTTAAAGTTACTAACCCTGACCTACAAAGCTCTCCATAACCTCTCCCCTCCATACATCTCTGGCCTAATCTCCAGATATCTCCCCTCACGCAATCTCCGCTCCTCACAGGACCTTCTTTTCTGATCTCCTCTTATCAGCTCCTCACACAACCGTCTCCAAGACTTCTCCCGTGCTTCCCCCACACTCTGGAATTTACTTCCCCAACACATCAGATTCTCTTCCACTTTCACCAGCTTCAAAAGCAACCTGATAACCCATCTTTTCAGGATAGCCTGTAAACTATAGTACCCCTTCTGTCACTACACCCTCAACAAATATGTCTGCCCCCATCTTCTGTCTCTTTCCCCCTTCCTTGTAGATTGTAAGCCTTCGCGGGCAGGGTCCTCTCTCCCTCTGTGCCAGTTGATTGTCACATACTGTCAGCATTGAACTTGTTCGACTTATGTTTATAGCCCTCTTTAATGTACAGCGCCCTGGAATTAATGGCGCTCTAAAATAAATAATAATAATCTGTTCTGTTTTTTTGAAACACCTTGGGCGACATGTACATATTGGGCTGCGTCAGAGGTCTGACGTCGTTTCACCCCGAAAACTCACGTAGCCCTTTTCACTATATTTTTAACCAGGCGCACTCCAGTATTAGGCGCATTAAAGAGCGCCCGCGACTGAGATCGGGGCACGCGCTGGAGGTGTGTCGCACTACAACCGTACGAATCTACAGATTTATGACTGTTTATAGGCAAATGCAGGCGCATTACTGTTGGAACAAGTAGAGCACTTTAAAAGTGGTTTACCTGAGCCAGAAGTGTCTGCCCAGTTCTCCAAAAACCCAAATCCTTCTTTCCTACACCAATTTTAGAGCCACCCTCTGAATATACTGAATATAACTACTTGTTTGGGCATTGTGTGATGCAGTTGAAGCACTATATGGCACTATGTAGGCATTGTAGACTCTGTTGGGATGCTGTATACCACTATTTATCTGGACATTGTATGATCCTGATTTAGTACTGTAGAGCACTACGGCACCTATCTGAACATTGTATGATACGGTTGGGGTACTGTATATTACTGCTTACATGAACATTGTTTGATAATGTTGTGCACAGTATGGCACCATTTATCTTGGCATTGTATGACTGTTGGGATACTGTATGGCACCACTTATCTGGGCATTGTATGACTGTTAGGCCATGTTCACACGGCTTAAAAGTGAACGTATTTCAGTCCGTAATTACGCGCCGGAGGGCGCAAATTACGGGCTGAAAACGTCCCAGTCATTACGGTAATCCACAGTTCTCATAGAGAACTATGGATTACGTCTCCTCTCCCTGCTCGGCGAATACGCCGAGGGGGGAGATAATTGACATGTGAATTATCAGCGGCTTATAGGCGCCGCTGGTAATGCAAGTCTATGGGCCGGCGAGGTGCCGGCCCCCCCGCCCCCTCCCCCGCTCCCGCCCCTCCCCCGTCCACACGGCGTAATTGTGGGACGTAATTACGTCCCGCAGTTAAGCCGTGTGAACATAGCCTTAGGGTACTGTATGGCACCACTTATCTTGGCATTGTATGACTGTTGAAATACTGTATGGCACCACTTATCTTGGCATTGTATGACTGTTGGTTTACTGTATGGCACCACTTATGTTGGCATTGTATGACTGTTGGGGTACTGTATGGCACCACTTATCTTGGCATTGTATGACTTTTGGTGAACGGTATGGCACCACTTATCTTGGCATTGTATGACTGTTGGGGTACTGTATGGCACCACTTATCTTGGCATTGTATGACTGTTGGGGTACTGTATGGCACCACTCATCTTGGCATTGTAAGACTGTTGGGGTACTGTATGGCACCACTTATCTTGGGATTGTATGACTGTTGGGGAACTGTATGGCTCCACTTATCTTTGCATTGTATGACTGTTGGGGAACTGTATGGCACCGCTTATTTTGACATTGTATGACTGTTGGGATACTGTATGGCACCTCTTATCTTGGCATTGTATGACTGTTGGGATACTGTATGGCACCACTTATCTTGGCATTGTATGACTGTTGGGGTACTGTATGGCACCACTCATCTTGGCATTGTATGACTGTTGGGGAACTGTATATCACCACTTATCTTTGCATTGTTTGACTGTTGGGGAACTGTATGGCACCGCTTATTTTGACATTGTATGACTGTTGGAATACTGTATGGCACCACTTATCGTGGCATTGTATGACTGTTGGAATACTGTATGGCACCACTTATCTTGGCATTGTTTGGCTGTTGGGGTACTGTATGGCACCACTTATCTTGGCATTGTTTGACTTTTGGTGAACTGTATGGCACCGCTTATTTGGGCATTGTATGACTGTTGGGGAACTGTATGGCACCACTTATCTTGACATTGTATGACTGTTGGGATACTGTATGGCACCACTTTTCTTTACTTTGTATGTCTTTTTTGTTACTGTATGGCACGTCTTATCTTGGCATTGTTTGACTGTTGGGATACTGTATGGCACCTCTTATCTTGGCATTGTTTGACTGAGATACTGTATGGCCCCAATTATCTTGGCATTGTATGACTGTTGGGATAACTGTATGCCCCCCACTTATCTTGCATTGTATGACTGTTGGGATACTGTATGGCACCTCTTATCTTGGCATTGTATGACTGTTGGGATACTGTATGGCACCACTTATCTTGGCATTGTATGACTGTTGGGATATTGTATGGCACCACTTATCTTGACATTGTCTGACTGTAAGAAATACTGTATGGCACCACTTATCTTGACATTGTATGACTGTTTAGAGGCTGTATGTTGCCACTTATCTTGGCATTGTATGAGTATATTGGGGCACTATATGGCACTATTTATTTAGCCACTGTGTGATTTAAATTTCACCATTGCGACTCTTTAATATCCTGCATTTATGGTTATGGCAGCATAATTCTGAGACCTCCTGTAATGTCCACATGGCATAGTCTGGCTGCACCATGCTGGGAGGTGTAGTTTCACAGGCAGGCGGTATATACTGTAGACTTGACTGTAACACTGTTATCTCTGCTCAGGAATGTACAGTGTAAACAGTAAAACCTGCTCGGAGCAGTATCCAGCAAACAGGATGATCATGTGCTATCAATGTGCTGTGGAAATTTCCTCTCCTTCCCAGTGCTCGCCGGGCAGTCTCCGTGCTCTTAATTAGTGCCATGGAATGCCGGATCACATTGTATAACTGTTTCTCTGGGTCGCATGAGTCCACAGTTTGCCAAAATACTTCTGGTAGGTCTTCCTAGTTTAGACCAGCCCGGGGCTGTCCACATGGTGACCTCAAGGACATGTTACCTAATAGTATTTTAATAGGACCATTAATTCCAGGCAGTATTGGTTCACATGGGACAAGCGTTGTACTCACTTGACTCCCTGTTACAGTATGATTTCTACATCAGAGAAGTCTGCGGCTGTTAACCTCAGAAAAAAAGGTGCTACGGGGGAGAAGTTACACAGGTGCAGATACTAATGGACAATCGCTCACACACCAGCTATCCATGAGGGGGTGATTGCTTAGTACAATGCTGCACATTGTGTAAAAACCAGTTCACACCAGTATGCAGAAAAGCCGCAGCACCATAGTGCAAAAATACTGATAGACAATCGCTCACACACCTACTATCTATGAGGGGGACAATTGCTTAGTACATAGCTGTACATTGGATATAAACCAGTTCACACCAGTATGCAGAAAAGCAACAGCACCATAATGCAAAAATACTGATAGACAATCACACACCTACGATCATGAGGGACAATTGCTTAGTACATAGCTGCACATTGATAAAACCAGTCACACTGTATCATAAAAGCCAGCAGCATAGTGCAAAAATACTGATAGACAACCACCCACACACCTACTATCTATGAGAGGGGCAATTGCTTAGTACATAGCTGCACATTGGATATAAACCAGTTCATACCAGTATGCAGAAAAGCCGCAGCACCATAGTGTAAAAATACTGATAGACAATCACACACCTACTATCTATGAGGGGAGCAATTGGTTAGTACATAGCTGCACATTGGATAAGAACCAATTCACACATCTATGCAGAAAAACTGCAGTACAGTACACGGGAGATTGCTTAGTAAAAAGTTGCACTTTGGATAAGAACCAGTTCACACCAGTATGCAGAAGAGCCGCAGCAGCATAGTGCAAAAATAGTGATAAACAACTACTCACATACCTGCTATCTATGAGTGGGCCAATTTCTTAGTACATAGCTGCACATTGGATAAGAACCAATTCACTCCTCTATGCAGAAAAACCGCAGTACCGTACAGGGGAGTTTGCTTAGTACATAACTGAACATTGGATAACAATTAGTTCATACCAATATGCAGAAGAGCTGCAGCAACATAGTGCAAAAATACTGATAGACAACCACTCACACACCTACTATCTATGAGGGGGGAAATTGCTTAGTACATAGTTGCACATTGGATAAGAACCAATTCACACCTTTATGCAGAAAATCTGCAGTACAGTACACGGGAAATTGCTTAGTACAAAGCTGCACTTTGGATAAGAACCAGTTCACACCAGTATGCAGAAGAGCCACAGTACCATAGTGCAAAAATACTGATGGATAACCACTTACATACCTACTATCTATGAGGGAGACAATTGCTTAGTTCATAGCTGCACATTGAATAAGAACCAGTTCACACCTCTATGCAAAAAAACTGCAGTACCGTATAGGGGAGATTGCTTAGTAAAAAAGTTTACTTTTGAATCGAACCATTCACACCAATTCGAAAGCGAAGAATCATAGTGCAAAAATACTGAGCGATAACCACTCACATGCCTATTATCCATGTGGGTGTGATTGATCGTATTATAATCACACATGGATAAGGCCTGCATAGGGGTCAGTTATGTTGACTGTGGTGCCCCATGGGGCTTCCCACCAATTTTTAAACCATAATTAGAGTGGGTTTTCCCGCATGCCCAAGTCCCCAAATAAAATATTGACACCCCCAGTATGCACTTGAGCAATCTCCCCTGTATGGTGCTGCAGCTCTTCTACATGCTGGTGTGAACTGGCTCTTATTTTATGTGCAGTTATGTACTAAGCAATTGCTTCTCTCATGTGTAAGTGATTGTTCATCAGTAGGTACTATGAGGGACATGTATGAAATCTGTCTTGGTGTAAGACTTTCTTTGTTGCCCATATTAACTAATTAGAGCTCCATTTTCATTTCATATAGTGCTGTTGTCACGGGCGGGCGGGCCCGGCCGGGGGCGGGCTGCCCGCAGCTGGCCTCTCCTCCCCCCGGGAACCCCGTACTTCCGCCCCCAAATCCTGTGTCCAGCCCGACACCCCCGCCGCCGCACAACCGCTGCTTAAGGCGCGCGCCGAGGCTGGTGGTTTAAAAGGGGCCCCGCGCCCCCTTTAAATTTGGTAATTGAGGGGCCGCCGGCCTATAAAAGGTATACCCCCCAGCTTTCTCTGCAGTCTGTTGGGGGTTTTTTTGGGTGCGTTTAGAGAGTTGGGTTCATTTGATTTCCCCTGTACCAGTCCCCTTTCTTTCGTTTTTCCACCTTGCCCGTTTGCGCCTGCCCCGACCGTCTGCCTGTTTTGCCACGAACCCCTGCCCCTGCCCTGACCTTCGCCTGTCCCGATAGCCCCTTTGGGTTTTGTCTTTGTACCCCCCTTACCCCGGCCCCCCATCGAAGCCCGCACGCAGGGGGAGGACCTGGTACCTCCGCCGCAGCAGTCCCCTCCGCTTTGCGGCGGGCTCTGGTGGGAAACCCGGGGGGTACTTTGATCGTTCCTGGCGTGGCTTAGCTATCATCGCTTTCGCTGGTCCCGGAAACCATCCTCGTTACAGCTGAAATAAAAAAAAAGGGGAAACCCAGAATAAATGGGGCCCAAGTCTAAATAAACATTCCCATTCAAGCCCATAGGACACAGTGGGCCTTATGTATAAAAAACTGTCTAGTCAAAGACTGTCTTTTTGCCCATCAACTAATCAGAGCCATAGCCCCAATCAGAGCTCCGCTTTCATTTTGTCGGGGGCCCTATATGAAACGAAAGGTGGGCTCTGTTGGTTTTCGCTCTGTTGGGTTGTTTGGGGCAACAAAAAAAGTTTTTGCCGGACCGTTTTCATCTGTGACCTTTGTTTTGTTCTACTCGGAACTCCCATAGAACAGAATGGAGAGTCCGGCACAAGCACAACCGACTCCCATTCTTACGGGTTTTTGGGGACAGTTTCGAGGTCCCCCCTCTGGACCCTCCCTATCGTATCCCTCAAAGGAAAGGGGGCGCCCAAAAGTTTGGCCACATAAACGAAGGGTGAATGTGGAAAAAAGGGTTACATGGGGGCGTTTTTGCCGGATCACCCGCTTTTGTGTTATTTTAACTTTTTTTTGGCCAAATTTATTTTGCTTTTGTGGGGGCCTTCCCACGCCGGCCCTTTCCCTTTTCTAGTCCACCCAATGATACACGGCAGAAACTGTGCTGCTAGATGGTAACATTGGATATCGTGGACTGTTCCCGCCACCCCGGGGCCTCTACAAATCAGGCCAAGTTAAAGGGATCGTACCTTAGATTAATGAGCTTTCAATGCAGAGCGCCTCCATCCACCACCGTCCCCCCTCTTATGTATCTATCCACTGTTTAATTGTTCTATGCGTTTGTTACCATTTACTAATATTACCCTTCCATCGTCAAAACAGGATTGCCCTTCCTTAATTCTGAAACTGGTCATTACATGGATTAGTACCATTAATACTTCTAAAGACCGTAGGATGCTTTCACACTGAGCGTTTTTGGTGCGGTTTTGGTTGTTTTGTTTTTTTTTTGTGCAGAAAAGCTCAGAAATTAATGCTGTACATTTCTGCACAAAAAATGCATTCAAAAAACACCCAAAATAAACCCCTCCGTGTGAAAGCAACTTTATGTTCTGGTCATGTTTATGCCTTCAGGCTAGAGCAGTGATGGTGAACCTTTTAGAGACCAAGTGCCCAAACTGCGACCAAAAAAAACCCCTTAGTTAACGCAAAGTGCCGACAATGTTGGCACGAAGCAGGGAGGTGACGTCAGGAAGCGGGGCCACACATCAATTAATTTGAGGGATGTGACAGCCGCTTAGCCCACCCACTTGCCTTTTTCCCCTATTCTTGACCTATAGTGGTAGATGGATGTACCAGGTTTCACAGACAGTTTACTGAATAAAACCACAAGACCAATATCACCCCACATAGTGACTGAATTTTACCCCAACACCAAATTTCCCCCCACTTTGTGACTGAATAAACCGACACGTATCCCACCACAAAGTTATGAATAATGCGCCCACACCATGCCCTCATATCACCACCACATAATGACTGAATAATCCCAAACTCCACATATCACCCCACTTGTGACCCTGAAAATTACCGACACGTATCACCACCACAAAGTGACTGAATAATGCCGCCACACCATGACCTCATATCACCACCACATAATGACTGAATAATACTGCCGCACCATTACTGAATATATAGATAGAGGTCCCCACAGGCAGTACATAGGTCCCCAGATGCAGTATATAGGTCCCCAGAGGCAGTAAATAGATAGAGGTCCCCACAGGCAGTATACAGGTCCCCACAGGCAGTCTCTAGATAGAGGTCCCCACAGGCAGTATACAGGTCCCCACAGGCAGTATATAGAGTCCATCAATAAAAATATTGACATTAATACTCATCTTACCTCTTTCCCAGCGTCTTCCTCTTCTGTCCATCACTGGCGGCATGATGGCATCATCACACCACCAGTGCAGGGATGCTCCTCGGCCGCACAGCCTATGAATGCTGTGCGGCTGAGGAGAGGCAGCGGCGCGATGAAGCAGTGCTGACAGTCCGCATCGGGCCCCAGGTCCGACACTGATCCAGACGCCGAGCCCTCCCAGCGTGGCGTCTGGGTCACAGTGCAGGAAGCCAACGAGTGGGCAGACTGGTATGCGTGCCAGCAGAGATGGAACTGAGTGCCACCTCTGGCATGCGGGCCACAGGTTCGCCACTGCAGGGCTAAAGTGTTAGGGTGAATTCACATGGTGTATAGCAACGCGTCCCTGAACGCGCCGCTATATGCCTGCTGTGGCAATAACATGCTGGTCAGCGTGTACTAAAGCAGCACTCTGGCAAGGTCCCCAGGGCTGACAGTGCAGCTGTTCCCGGGGCTCTGTCGGGTCACCGGAGTCCCGATCACCCGACAGTGTAGGGAAACACTTTGATTATGCTGTGGTCACAAACCGCGGCAATCGAAGGGATAAGTGCTGGGGAGCTTCCCCCCCTCTCCGCCGTTTGCAGAGACTGCGCTGGGAGTAGGGCTGTGAAGTATAGTTCTGTTCCTAGCACAGCTGTGGCGCTAGGAGCCGCAAACCCCGATGTCTGCATCGACGCCAAAAGACGTCGCTACAGAGGAACGACCTGAAATGCCCGACGCCAAAAGACGGTGGACGGTCGTTAAGGGGTTAAACTTTTAAGGCACGAAAATTTGTGTTCCCCGGTGTAATTTGTATACCTGTATTTATATTTAAATTTTACCTGATGTATTCATACGTCATTCTCATGTTGAGTTATATTATTGAAAGCAAATACAAATTTGGGGTGACATGTATAGAACCTGAAAAAACTTTGAGATTCTCGGTTCACATAATTTGATCAAAAGATGTTTAAGCTGCCCACGACTTTCAACGTGATCTCAAATCGGGCAGTCCTATGCTATCCTTACCTCTCAATCGAGCCAAATAAAAGCCTCTCACTGGGTCAACCGACCTCCATTATACAGAGAGAAAAAAATAAGAATAGAACCTGGTACAGACATGCCGGTTTTAAATCGCTTTAGAGGAGCGTAGAAAGCCACAGTATGTAAAAATATGTCTCACAGCACTTTAAATGTGTCCTGTTCTACAGCAGAATTTGTCCCAGCCATACCACTCTAAAACTGGCATGGACATGTATGTCGGTTATGCACCAAATTGTGGGGCAGTTGTACGTTTCCGGCGCCACACACCCCCTGCAAACGTGGCGCATTCAAACGTGTCATGTCTGCCACAGAATGCGGCAAGTTTGGGTGTACGACTGTCTATACATCTATAGAACAGGGCTGTGACAAGTTTCTGGCTGCAAAGCACTCCAGAAAACTGGTGCAGCCCCATTCATACATGTCGCCTTTAATATTGGAGAAACAATAAATGGGTTCTACAAGTGTATTTTTTTTTAATTAAAGGGGTTGTCCCGCTGTAGACAATGATGACATATCATCTTCTAAATGAGCTCCCAACCTCTTTGCTCTGAATGAAGAGGTGGTTGGGACTCTTCCATAGATTTCAATGGGAATTCTGAGTATAGCCAAGCGGCAATGCTGTAATCGGAACTCCCATTAGTTTCCATGGGAGGGTCGCGACCTGCTCTCCTTTCAGAATGAAGAGGTTTCAGGGCTCATTTAGGAGATAGGTGCGAGTCCCAGAGGTGAGACCCGGATCTATCAGACATTGATGACATATCCTAGCAATATACCATCCATGTCTATAGTGAGACAACTCCTATAAGGTACTTTCCTCTGCCTATCCAGTCTTCTGTTTACTTCAGGCAGTGGCATGTGTTCCGCTGTGAACCAGTCCGAGCCTGACAACTACCCCTGCCTAACATATCATATTTACTGTCTCATTGGGGATGAAAAATAGTTGCCCCCTCCTTGAGGTAGATTTAACCAATTGTGCAACAATATTTTGATTTACTATGTAATTTACCTTATTACTTGTGCCACAACACGTATGATGTTTATTAGTAGTCTTGGCAAACGACCTCTGCTATTCTCCCTGATGATCCCTAGATACTTATAGAGGGAAACACATTGGTAAAGGAGTATAGCCTTCTATAGAAGAAGTATAGTCTTATACCGGTTAAAGACAATAATTACTCTTGATGGATTGTGATGAATGATAGTCCCATAATTCTGGGTAGCACACCTGTTCATCCATTGTGTTTATTATAAACTTTTTTTATATTTAGTAATAGTGAGAGAGATAAAGACAATACATTTGTGCCAACAGTCTAAGAAATATATCTTGATTTATTTGTTTAATTGGGTTAGGCTTCACTTGATATACTTTTGAGGTATATTTGGTTTTTGTCACTATTTTTTTCCAAACTGTTTTTATTAAAGTTTTCAATTTTAAAATATCATTTACAACACGGGGTTGTGGGGATGGGGTGGGGAGGAAGGGGGGGGGGAGAGGAAGGGGGGGGGAGAGGAGGGGCAGGGACACGTTTGGGATACAAAATAGATCAATTTATGGTTTGAAATAATATTAGCGTTGTTTAGGAGTTCTGAGAAAGCATGAGTCAATTATCACTCGGGTACAAGCGTTTTGAGCCTGGTGGTGGTGTAAACGTTGAAGATGAGTCTCTTGGAAGGTGTTTCCAGATGGTGGTCTTGTTGTCCCCAATTTAATCCGTCCATCCTGCCCAAAGGGTCAAGATCAGCACTTGGGGTGCTGGAGGATCCGGACAGAAGTTTGAAGATCAGTTCATTTGACTGGGGACTTAGAGACTGGTACAGTTTTTAACCGTGGTTTTCACTGGAGTGAAAAGGTCCATTCAGGTCTTCAAGGTTAGGCATGTGTCTTGGTAAGATTCAGTCAAGGTCCGGAAAGAGGTATTTGGGTTGCGAGAGTATGTGGCGGTCTAAAGGTTAGTATTCCGGCTCCCAGGATGCGTTTTTTTTTTGTTTTTTTTTTTGGGCAATGTTGGGTACCATCATGCATTTCTCCAGTAGTCTTTGACTAATAAAGGTTGCTGAGCAGGGAATATGGGGTATGGGGGTAAGGGGTGGGTGATGAACTAGAGACACGTGGAACCACCTCCACCTTTATATTGAGACTTAGGTTTCACCTTGTGAAGCCGGGGTGTAGGGTTTTAAGAGTACTGTGTAGGTACACCTCTGGACGTCTGTCCCAGGTACCAGGTTGTGGCACTGAAGCACGAGTTAATACGTGATTGTATGTGGTTTGGGAGTATATCAATGATGGGTTGCCATGTTAAAAAGAATTTCTCCACTCTGCTCTCCTTTTGGAGAGAGGCCTCCACCCAATCCATGCGTAATAAGTATGTGAGCTTTTCCAAAAAGATGCGTAGCGAGGGGGTCTTGGGACCCACCCAGGTTTGGAGTATAGTTTTTCGTGCGGCCGCTGAGATGTGGAATATTAATTGTTTTGTGTGTCTTGGCAGTTGGCGGTCTGTGTCTCGCAGTATGCCAAAGAGGGCCACTCCAGAGTTATAGGTGCTATGAAGGCAGTATGTGTGACTAGGAATTGCTGGATACGGCTCCAAAACGCTTGGCTAGTTGGGCAAGCCCAAAAGCAATGGTGCAAGTTTGCCGCGCTCTCCCCGTAAAGGGACACGATGGGATGTTTCTCAGAGGTATAGGCTCATCTTGGAGTGACTCTTATCAGGGTAACTATTAGTATATTGGCCATTTGATAGGGCTCTTTTATCCGTGGGGTTTATTAAAAGCTAAGTTATTTATTTCTATACTAGGGAAATTACAGTTGAGACCAGAAGTTTCCATCGACTATATAAAAAGTCCCATCCCTATCTGACATGAAATCAGAATAAACCTTCCCCGTTTTAGGTCAATTAGGAACCAAAATTATTTATATTTGCCAAATGCCCCAATAATGAGAGAGAAAATTTTTTATGGTATTTTTATTTCTTTCTGCAAAGTCCAAAGTTTCCATACATTTCCTTAGTATTTGGTAGCATTGCCCTTACACTGTAGGACTTGGGTCAAACGTTTTGGATCCTTCCACAAGCTTTTCACAATAGTTGGTAGGAATTTTGGCCCATTCCTCCTGACAGAACTGGTGTAACTGAACCATGTTTGTAGGTGGTCTTGCTCGCACCTGCCTTTTCAGGCCAGGGCTTTGTGATGACCACTCCAAAACATTGACTTGGTTATCCTTAAGCCACTTTGTAACCAGTTTGGCAGTAGCTTCGAATCATGGTTCATTTGGAAGACCCATTTTGGCCCAAGCTTTAACTTCCTGGCTGATGTCTTGAGATGTTGCTTCAGTATTGCCATATAATCTTCTTTCCTCAAAATCTTCTTTCCTCATGATGCCATCTATTTTGTGAAGTGCACCAGTCCCTCCTGCAGCAAAACAACCCCACAACATGATGCTGCCACCCCCGTGTTCACAGTTGGGATGGTGTTCTTAGGCTCCTAAGCTTCTCCCTTTTCTTCCAAATGTAACGATGGTCATTATGACCAAACAGTTCAATTTTAGTTTCGTCAGACCACAGGACATGTCTCCAAAATGTAGGTCTTTGTTTCTGCCTGCATTTGCAAACATTAATCTGCTTATAATCCTACATGTTTGGTAGTTTTTTATATAGTTCTTTCATATGGGGATCCTTTTGCAAATAGTCCCACTGAAAAGCCACATCAAAGAGGTGATAGGTGGTATCCCAGACGGTTGTCGCAAAATATTGGAGACAGATCAGAAAGTCAGACATTAATATAGATTTGAAAAGTACTACAAGCGGCCAATTTATGGAGGTGCATCCAAACCCAAAAACGTCTAACAGGGTCCATAAATATTGCCATCCTACCCAATCAAAGGCCTAAGAAGCTCTGGAGAAGACCGTATTTAGCTGAGGGATGAAGAAGTCAGCGTATTCTTCTCCATGAAGACCGTCCAAGCCCAGGGTCTTTGAAAGAAGCAGTGGCCATCTGAGAAGTCCCATCTTGCTGTTTTCAGGTGGAGCACTCAAGAGTTTGCCAGGAATTTTCAGTTATTTTCATATTGGAGGTTACTTCAGACCAATATAGCTGTCACAAGCCACGGTATGGTTCAAGTCTTTGGCTTCCAACATGGATGCTTACCTCTGTGCCACTCCGTGCAGCTCTTGTTTTCCTGAGCTCACTTCATCAGCCAGCATGGTCCTCTATGTCTATTGTCACTGTTCCCTAGCATGTGCTATGTCTACTCCCCCTCCAATGGAAGAAGTCAGTGGAAGAACTGGTGTCA
>JAODAL010029274.1:0-51892 GCA_025379985.1 Phyllomedusa bahiana
TTTTGTTAAAAAAAAAAGAAGACCTATTTAACTCCTGACCTCGTCATGGCAACTGCACTTAGGACTAATAGCATCAATTCACGAGATACCAGCAATTACTGGGGGAACCTCAGGAGCGGACGTCAGGAACTAGGGCACGAGACTGCTGAATACACATCAGTGAAGCTGGCACACCCTCAGGGAAGGCACATCTTGCCAATTTTTCCTTGGAAGCAAAAGAGATTTTTCCTCCACTGATTTTGACTGTGCAAGGGCATATTACACGCAGGGAAAGTGACAGGAGATCTGCAATGTAGTGGAAGTGTAGATCCCAATCTACTGACGTGCGCAAGGGCCACGATGGCTCCTCTTCTTATCTCACACAGGTCTGAACGGATCCAAACACAAAGGCTGAATCCTGTCTGTACTTCTGACTTTCTGTAAGGTTCAGTCATAGATCAAAGCTTTGAAATCATTTGTGTAGGGCCTCAATGAGTTGTCATGGAGCGTGCTGTGACCCCCACTCTGGGCTGCGGCCGCCCCCGCTCTGCTCCGCTCTCCCCTGCCTTAGGGTATGCTCACACGGAGTAGTGGGGCGCATATAGTACTCACTGCAATGCGCCGGGTGCTTTAGAAGCACGCGCGCATTTCCAAAGCACGGGGGCAGCGGCGCATAATCGCTGCGAACAATTTACACGTCAATTCTCCCCCCCACGCTTACAATACGATCGTATAGAATGCCCGGGGGGACGACGCGTAATCCATAGTTCTCTACGAGAGCTATCGATTACCGTAATTGCGGTGCACATTTTCCCGCGTATAACGCGCAATACATGGCGAAATGTGCGTCAAAATAAGCCGTGTGAACAGACCCTTAGGCTATGTTCACACGGCGTAATTGCAGGGCTTACAGTACGCCCTGCAATTACGCCGGGTGTTTCGGAGCCGCGCTGATCGGCGCGTACTGCCGCAATGCTGGGGGTCTGGCAACCCGCCGGCCCCATAGACTGTCATTGACATGTCACTGATCTCCCTGTGCGTACAATACGATCGTATTGCACACGCAGGGGACGAGGTGTAATCCATAGTTCTCTATGTGAACTATGGATTACCGTAATTTTGCTCGCTTGTATTAAAGCGCAAATACGACGCTAAATGCGTGCCGAAATCTGACCGTGTGAACATACCCTTATACTCACCCAGCTGCGTTCCTACTTCCCGTCCCTGCTCTGCTGAATGCCGGTAAGGGCTTGTTCACACAACGTTTTTGTGATCCGTTATACGGATCCGTTTTATGGATCCGCAAAACGGATCTAACAATTGTCAGTGTGATTATCATTGAGTTCAATGGCAAAAGCGCATCACTGTTCTCACGGGAGATCGCCAATGCGCTTTTGAGAGCTCTCCTGCGCTTTTCGCATCCGCTTAAAGAATTGACATGTCAATTCTTCTAGCGTTCTACGCAAGTGAAAGCCTATAGGAGCACCTGTCCAAAAGCGCTCCACACTCCGGGTACGTATCGGCGGCGCTTTGCATCCTGAAAGCAGAATGCGAAAAGCGCAGTGGGCGGCCGGCGGTGAGCGGTGGATGGACGGGGGATTGGCGGTGAGCGGCGGCTGGATGGACGGGGGATCGAAGGTGAGCGGCGGCTGGACGGGGGATTGGCGGTAAGCGGCGGCTGGATGGACGGGGGATCGACGGTGAGCGGCAGCGGGTCGGGGGATCGAAGGCGAGCGGTGGCTGGACGGGGCATCGGAGGTGAGAGGCGGCTGGATGGACGGGGGATCGGCGGTGAGCGGCAGCTGGACGGGGCATCTGAGGTGAGCGGCGGCTGGATGGACGGGGGATCGGCGGTGAGAGGCAGCTGGACGGGGCATCAGAGGTGAGCGGCAGCTGGACGGGGCATCAGAGGTGAGCGGCAGCTGGACGGGGCATCAGAGGTGAGCGGCGGCTGGACGGGGCATCAGAGGTGAGCGGCGGCTGGACGGGGCATCGGAGGTGAGCGGCGGCTGCAGGGAGATGGATGGCTGGATGGATGGCTGGCTGGGAGGTGAAGTGCTGCAGGGGGATGGATGGATGGATGGCTGGGGACGTGCTGCAGGGGGCTGGATGGATGGCTGGGAGGTGAAGTGCTGCAGGGGGATGGATGGCTGGGAGGTGATGTGCTGTAGGGGGATGGATGGATGGCTGGGAGGTGAATTGCTGCAGGGAGATGGATGGATGGATGGCTGGGAGGTGAGGTGCTGCAGGGGGATGGATGGCTGGATGGGAGGTGAAGTGCTGCAGGGGGATGGATGGCTGGCTGGGAGGTGAAGTGCTGCAGGGAGATGGATGGATGGATGGCTGGGAGGTGAGGTGCTGCAGGGGGATGGATGGCTGGGAGGTGAAGAGCTGCAGGGGGATGGATGGCTGGCTGGGAGGTGAAGTGCTGCAGGGGGATGGATGGCTGGCTGGGAGGTGAAGTGCTGCAGGGGGATGGATGGTGGTGGGGGGTGAAGTGCTGCAGGGGGGGATGGGCTGGCTGGGAGGGAAGTGCTGCAGGGGATGGATGGATGTGGGGGGTGAAGTGCTGCAGGGGATGGAATGGATGGATGGCTGGGAGGTGAGGTGCTGCAGGGGGGATGGCTGGCTGGGAGGTGAGGTGCTGCAGGGAATGGGTGATGGTGGTGGGAGGGATGCTCAGGGATGGCTGGCTGGGAGGTGAAGTGCTGCAGGGGATGGATGGCTGGCTGGGAGGTGAAGTGCTGCAGGGGGATGGATGGCTGGCTGGGAGGTGAAGTGCTGCAGGGGGATGGACGGATGAACGGGCTGTGCAGGGAGGAGAGAGAAAGAGAGAGAGACTCTTCCGTAAAGCGGATCCATAAAACGCAAGTCAAAAGCATACAATACGGATCCAAGTAAAGTATCAACTACTGCGTTTTTCGGATAGGCTTTACGGATGCAGTTTTCACTCCTCAAAAACGGATCCGTAAAAAGGATCCAAAACGTCGTGTGAACAAGCCCTAATCGGTTGATTGCCAGGCACTGACCCAATATCTTCCTGACGCCTCCTACACCCTCTGCCAGAGTATTGGTGTGCTTCAGTGTGTTCTGAGAGAGTGTTGGAGAGAGTTTTTTTGCCTTTGTACCGGTTCTTCCTGCTTTCGTTTCCTGACCACCTTGCCTGCCGCCCACCCTGACCTTACTGCCTGTCCCCGATTACGCCTCAGCCTACCGATTCTGTACCACGCTGCACCCGGCTGCTACCACAAGCAAGTCACGGGTAGCGACCTGGTAGTTCTCTGCCCCAGCAAGTCCAACCCGCTTTGTGTCGGGCTTTGGTGACTACCTGGGGCTACTTAGACTCCGCTTCCTGGCGTGGCTTATACCACTGTCCCACTGGTGAAGTGTCTGATTTTAGATTGCCACTGATTTCCAAAAGCAAAGGCTTTCATGGAGCGGTAAAACCTCTTTGTCACGGCAAAGGACTTTCTGTTACTGGAAATCTGACGCATGCGCAACACAGCAAGCTTAGCACAAGACAAGAGACGCTTCCTGCAGTAATATAACTGGTATAAAAAGTGTGCAATAAGGTGCAGCAACCAAAACCCCACTGAGCTGAAAGGGATTTTACCACTTCGCAAAATCCCTCGGGGCCAGCTCATTGCTCACGGGCAGCCCGACTGAAGTGAGGAACGATGAGCGGCCATCTTTGCCAATGTGTCTAAGGGGTTGAAGAGCGTGGGATGGCCGCCTACCCAGCTCCTTAACGCCACCAGGACGTACCCATACGTACAGGTGGGTTGAGGTGTTAAAACGTGTAGGCAACGGTAAATAAAGACTATTACCAAATACATTGCTGTTTTGATTTTGCTTCCTTTCAGAGTTAGAGCAGTTCCTCTTGTTTACAGAAACTTCCCTAAGTTACCGAGCACCTGTCTCTGCTCTATCAGACTGTAGGAGTGGTCAGGATGGTGATGTCACTTCCTGCTGTGCTCCTGGTAAGCTTCAACCCTTTTGAGCTCTGTAGCCTTGTGCACTATGGTTTAGAAGCCTCAGGCATTCATCTCATTGGAACAGGATCAGCTAGGAATAGTAGAGCTCATACGCCAATCACTGCACAGTCATACCCCATTCATGTCTTTGGAAGTTCCAAATGTAGCCATGCAAACCGCTGTCCTTGTTACCGACCAGCCTATCAGCGGGATCAAGTAGTCAAACTGGAGAAGTGTTATATGGACTAAATATGAAACACATATTTGGAACACGGTTTTATGTATTGGCTTCACCTATTGGCTGAGTGTTATTTTAATGCATGCGTTTGTGCAACACCTGCAACACCTGCCAATTCCGATCTGCCAGCACTTCATGTCCTGGAGATCTGATATAAGATCTGCAGTCATTCATGTGAAGGGTCATTAGCATAGAATTTTAGTCAAAATAAATTCCATAGAGCCAATACATGCAAATCACTGACAGTTTCTAGGTAGTACCAAAGGGGTTCAGAGTTGTATAGAGCTTAAACATTCTGGAGCCCATACCATAAATCAATTGCAGTCACTCTGCAATGTCAAGATGGCAAGAGGGTGTGATGCAGCCTATATATTCTACAGGCCATACATACAAATCAATGGCAGTCTCTAGGTAGTACCAAAGGGGTTCAGAGCTCTATAGAGCTTTTACGTTCTGGAGCCCATACCATAAATCAATTGCTGTCACTCTGCAATGTCAAGATGGTAAGAGGGTGTGATGCGGCCTATACATTCTACAGGCCATACATTCAAATCAGTGGCATTCTCTAGGTAGTACCAAAGGGGTTCAGAGCTCTATAGAGCTTTTACGTTCTGGAGCCCATACCATAAATCAATTGCTGACACTCTGCAATGTCAAGATGGTAAGAGGGTGTGATGCAGCCTATACATTCTACAGGCCATACATACAAATCACTGGCATTCTCTAGGTAGTAACAAAGGGGTTCAGAGCTCTATAGAGCTTTTACGTTCTGGAGCCCATACCATAAATCAAATTGACTGTCACTCTGCAATGTCAAGATGGTAAGAGTGGTGTGATGCGGCCTATACATTCTACAGGCCATACATCAAATCAGTGGCATTCTCTAGGTAGTACCAAAGGGTTCAGAGCTCTATAGAGCTTTTACGTTCTGGAGCCCATTACCATAAATCAATGCTGTCACTCTGCATGTCAAGATGGTAAGAGGGTGTTGATGCGGCCTATAATTCTACAGGCCCATACATTCAAATCAGTGGCATTCTCTAGGTAGTACCAAAGGGGTTCAGAGCTCTATAGAGCTTTTACGTTCTGGAGCCCATACCTAAATCAATTGCTGTCACTCTGCAATGTCAAGATGGTAAGAGGGTGTGATGCAGCCTATACATTCTACAGGCCATACATACAAATCACTGGCATTCTCTAGGTAGTAACAAAGGGGTTCAGAGCTCTATAGAGCTTTTACGTTCTGGAGCCCATACCATAAATCAATTGCTGTCACTCTGCAATGTCAAATGGTAAGAGGTGTGATGCGGCCTATACATTCTACAGCCATACATTCAAATCAGTGGCATTTCTAGGTAGTACCAAAGGGGTTCAGAAACTCTATAGAGCTTTTACGTTCTGGAGCCCATACCATAAATCAATTGCTGTCACTCTGCAATGTCAAGATGGTAAGAGGGTGTGATGCGGCCTATACATTCTACAGGCCATACATTCAAATCAGTGGCATTCTCTAGGTAGTACCAAAGGGGTTCAGAGCTCTATAGAGCTTTTACGTTCTGGAGCCCATACCATAAATCAATTGCTGTCACTCTGCAATGTCAAGATGGTAAGAGGGTGTGATGCGGCCTATACATTCTACAGGCCATACATTCAAATCAGTGGCATTCTCTAGGTAGTACCATAGGGGTTTGGAGCTCTATGAAGCCTATACACGTAAATTGACTGCAATCTCTTTGCAGTGTCAAGCGGGTATGAGAGTGTAGTACAGCTTATATATTCTAGAGAACATACATTCAAATCAATCACAGTCTCTAAGTAGTACCAAAGGGATTCAGGGCTCTATACAGAATATACATTCTGAAGCCCATATACTTAAATAAATTGCAGTCACTTTGCAGTGTCAAGATGCTATGAGTGTGTGATGTAGCTTATACATTCTGTAGCCCATACATTCAAATCAATGACAGTCTCAAGGTGGTACCAAAGGGATTTAGAGCTTTATAGAGCTTATACATTCTGAAGCCTGTAAATTTAAACCAAGTGCAATCACTTTGCAAAGTCAAGTGTTTGAGAACATAATGTAGCCTATATACTCTAGAGATTAAGCGTTCTTTAGCTAGTACCCAAGGGGCTCAGAGTTCTACTGAGCCTATACACTTAAATCAACTTCAATAACTTAGCTAAGTCAAATGGGATGAGTGTGTGATGCAGCCTATACAATCTAGAGCCCATACCTTCCAATCAATGACAATTTCTAGTTAGTACCAAAGGGGTTTGGAGCAGCATAGAGCCTAGACAATTTAAGTCTCAGACATTTAAATCAATTGCAGTCTCTTTGCAGTGTCAAATGGGTTTAAGAACATGATGCAGCCTATGCATTCTGGAGAGCATACATTCAAATAAATGACAGTCTCTAGGTAGTACCCAAGGGGTTTGGAGCAGCATAGAGCCTATACAATTTAAGTCCCAGACATTTAAATCAATTGCAGTCTCTTTGCAGTGTCAAGTGGGTTTGAAAACATGATGCAGCCTATGCATTCTGGAGACAATACATTCAAATAAATGACAGTCTCTAGGTAGTACCAAAGGGGATTGGAGCTCTATACAGCCCATATATTTAAATTAACGGCAATCACTTTGCAATGTCAAGTGAGTTTGAGAGCGTGATACAGCCTATACATTCTAGAGCTCATACACTCAAATCAATGGCAGTCTCTAGATAGTACTAAAGAGGTTTGAAGCTTTATAGAGCCTATACAAATTAAAATACATGCATTTAACTCAATTGCTGTCTTTTTGCAGTGTCAAGTGGGGTTGAGGGTGTGATACAGTCTATACATTCTAGAGACCATTAGTTAGTTCCTCTGAGCAGTGCCAAAGGTGTTCATAGATTACAGACTTCAACAACATGAACTTCTCAATTGTATCTAGAACTTATCATAAGTTCTAGAAGAACTTCTAGGTGTCTAGAAGAAGGATACTCCACATAGTGTCCAAGGGCTTCTGTTGGTCTGTCCAACCTTTAGTGGCAAAACACCAGCAGTGGCCACTTAACATAAGAACTGATATGATCTGTGATGCTTTATGGATATGATTCTGGACAACGAAGATTATGACAGTATAGATGGGAGCAAAACGTAGCTGTCTCACCTATCCTCATTTCAGAGCAACTGGGGAACCTAAATTAGACTTCAAATAGAGATGTTCCATTTTTGGAACATCTTTGGAGATGGCCTTTTGGAGGCGTCCTTGTACAGGCCTGAATCCCACTTCTGATACAGAAATGGAAGAACAAAAAAATGTTGATGTCTTTGTACTTTGGTGCTGATAAGGAGTTTTAAGAATACAATGGAAAGAAATACCAAAGGCATTGCATTGATTGTGAACACTGACCTTAAAGGGGTTGTCTCACTACAAGGATTGCTTTTTGTGTTAATCTTGCAAAAACAAGTCACTTTGCAATATGTGTCCATTAACAGTGTCCTACCTATTCCTAGATATCCCCTCTTGTATGGGCTGCATCAACTCCTCAGGTCGCTATAGCTACAGACCTGTTTGATCTCTCCTGATAGGCTGCTAGTGCTGGTCCCTATAGCTACACACCTGTTTGATCTCTCCTGATAGGCTGCTAGTGCTGGTCCCTATAGCTACACACCTGTTTGATCTCTCCTGATCGGCTGCCAGCACTGGTTGCTATAGCTACAGATCTGTTTGATCTCTCCTGATAGGCTGCCAGCACTGGTTGCTATAGCTACAGACCTGTTCAATCTCTCCTGATAGGCTGCCAGCACTGGTCGCTATAGCTACAGACCTGTTTGATCTCTCCTGATAGGCTGCCAGCACTGGTTGCTATAGCTACAGACCTGTTTGATCTCTCCTGATAGGCTGCCAGCACTGGTTGCTATAGCTACAGACCTGTTTGATCTCTCCTGATAGGCTGCCAGCACTGGTCGCTATAGCTACAGACCTGTTTGATCTCTCCTGATAGGCTGCCAGCACTGGTTGCTATAGCTACAGACCTGGCTTCTACTGCAGCCTAATAGAAACCAGTAAACACGCCCCTGAATTCAAAATGAAACAACGAAAACAGGACTGAGGTAAGATGAAGCAATGTAGTGAGACAACCCCTTTAAGGACCAAAAGAGTAACAGTTATTGATCTGATTACATGATCTCTAGAAAAGCTAGATACTATAGAGCTCTCAAAGCACTTTGGTATTCCTAGAGCTTCTCATTGATTTGAAAATATGGATTTTAGAATTTATGAATTCTAGAGTTTCTCACACCTCATTCATACTGATTAGCAAAACCCACTGAGCTGAATGTAGAAGTTCTAGAATATATAAGCTCCATAGAGCTCTGAAACACCTTTGGTACCACCTAGAGACTGCCACTGATTTTTATGCATGGGCTTTAGAATACTTTCTATTCTTTTAACCATGTACCAGGGCTCTGTTTCGTTAACCATATTTGATTTCTAAAATTAATTGACTCTATGGAGACCCCGGCCCCTTTGGCATTGCACAGAGATGTCTACAGCGGGAAATCTAAGACAACATTCTGAGCATTCTGGATATAACTAGACGTCTTCTTAGCATTTGATGTTGGATTTCCAGTCACAGAAATGTTTGATCGGTGTCCCTGAATAGAGTCTGATAGCCGAACATCATAACCAAGTCAAACTTTTCCCCTCTTGCCAAACCTGTCACGGTTATAAGGATTATAGCCCTAGGAATCTGCAGAAATTGAGAGATTTAACTTTGCCTGTCTTATCTGAAACTTAACATACTTCTTCCCCACAACTGGAAGATAGTGAATATTAACATATAGCTCATATAGCTCCTGGCTGAATAACAAAAACTCTCGGAAGGAACATCTTGTCCTTGAGAAGCAAGTGCCATAATTAGTTCCTCAGAGGGAGATGAAACCTAAAATCAATCTTTTTCCTTTGACCGCATACAATCTATTGTTCCCTGTTATCAGCCAGCTCAGGAAAGAGAGGTCTTCTTTCTGCCCAGCATCATCCTGACTTCAGTCACATATCTCCAGTTCTGAGAAGCTCCAGAAATACTGGTGTTCACATCGCCATACTGATATCCGGCACAGGGCTCCAAATCCCCTGCTTAGTCATCAAATCAGATGAAACAATTGTGATTACCAAAAACCACACCTGTAGGAAGCTTACAACAAACTGTTACATTACATTGAACTCAATAGTAAAATAGTATACAGCAAGCTCCCCCTAGTGGTGACTACAGGCAGCCAGAAATGTATCATTTAGCTTTACAAAAACAGCAGAGGATCTGGAGCTTTGTATCAGAGAAACACAATATACAACAATTATAGGATTCAGGATATAAACTAATGGTGTTGGAATATGAAAATTCATTTTAATAGTCAATATTTGAAGATTTCCTGTATTACAGTGGAGTGATTTCCAAATATTTTTAGCCCTAAATATTTTAGGAGCCCCAAACCAGCTAGACCCTAACTTGTCCTTAGGCACAACTCTTAAGTGGAGGAACATTTGTAATAATAATGGTGGCCCCCATGGTGTACGTCATGTTGGCCACTACGAGATGTTAAAGGGGTTGTCCCACTACAAAGATCATGGTTTAAAATGAGGGGACCAAATATCTAAGCTTGTATGTCCTTGGTTACCATTAGAGCTATGGTTTAAGATAACGGGCTGCTTGTTAGAGTTAGAGCAGTTCCTATCTCCTGCTTGTTTACAGAAGCTTCCCTAGGTTACCGACCATCTCTCTCTACTCCAATAGGTTGTAGGAGTGGTCAGGATGATGATGCAATTTCCTGCTTGTTCCTGGAGCTTTTTTCAATTGCTTCCTGGCAAGCTTTAACCCTCTTGAGCTCTGTAGCCTTGTGCACTACAGTTTAGAAGCCTCCAGCATTCATCTCATTGTAACAGGACCAGCTAGGAATAGCAGAGCCAATATGCCTGTTACAGAACCACCTACTGCCTAACCAGGAAGTGTAAACCTGAAGCTGCCTGTGGTTCTGTAAAACAGCATGGTAAGATAACCCCATTTAAGAAATTGTACTATATGTCTTCAACTTCTAGTTGTCCCATCTGGTCCACTCCATCTCAGCATGAACCAGCAAAGCATTGGGATGACTACTATGGTTCTCACTTTACTAAACCTGATGATCACTGTGAAAAGCACAGTGAAACCACAAATTTCCCCCCGCAGCGCCACTACAGGTGAAGTGTGGTATTACATGGACAAAGAGCTGCTATGTGTTGAAAGCTCTCTACTCTGGCCCCTAAAGGGAGTCCCACCAAGACGACGCTACCCCCATGACATCCATGTGACATCTCTATTAACAGGGTACATTGACAGCGGTTATCTTTAGGACAAGAGCCCTGAACACATAGTAGTGACCTGCAATAAATCTCTGGGTGATTGCAACATGTTCTATTTTCTTCTTTCTTTTTTTAAACAATCATGTTGTTTTTCTTCTGACAGTACAATTTCCTAAGGGAAAGATTAATTTTAGTACCATGCAGATGTTACACTAGGTTAAAGCTGTGACAGGACTGTAACTGGCTGATGTAAAATACAATTAAATATAGACGAGATACATGTATAACTATACAGCATGCAGAAAAAGATAGATAGATAGATAGATAGATAAGAGATAGAGAGATATTAGATAGATAGATAAATATGACATAGATAGATATGAGAGAGATAGATATGAGAGATAGATAGATAGATAGATATGAGATAGATAGATAGATAGATAGATAGATAGATATGGGATAGATAAATAGATAGATACATAGATAGATATGGGATGGATAGATAGATATGAGATAGATAGATAGCGAGTTAGATAGATAGATAAATAGATAGATAAATAGGCATGAGGCAGATAGATGTATAGATGAACATACGGGTAAAGTGGTGAGAGATAGATATGAGATAGATATGGGATAGATAGATAGATAGATAGATAGATAGATAGATAGATAGATAGATAGATAGATAATAGATAGATAGATATGAGAAAGATAGATAGATAGATAGGAGATAGATAGATAGATATATAGATAGATAGATATGAGATAGATAGATATGAGATAGATAGATATGAGATAGATAGATAGATAGATAGATAGATAGATAGATAGATAGATAGATAGATAGGAGATAGATAGATATGGGATAGATAGAGATAAATAGATAGATAGAGAGATAGATAGATAGATATGGGATAGATAGATATATAGATAGATAGATAGATAGATAGATAGATAGATAGATAGATAGATAGGCATGAGGCAGATAGATGTATAGATAGACATACGATTAAAGTGGTGAGAGATAGATATGAGATAGATAAGAGATAGATAGATAGATATATATGAGATAGATATTAGATAGATAGATATGAGATAGATAGGTAAGAGATAGATAGATATGAGATAGATATGAGATAGATGGATATGAGATAGATAGATAGATAGATAGATAGATAGATAGATAGATAGATAGATAGATAGATATGGGATAGATAGATAGATATTAGATAGATAGATATGATATAGATAGAGATAAATAGATAGATAGATTGATATGAGATAGATAGATAGATAGATAGATAGATAGCTAGATAGATAGATATGAGATAGATAGATAGATAGATAGATAGATAGATAGATAGATATGATATAGATAGAGATAAATAGATATATAGATAGATAGATAGATAGATGTGAGATAGATAGATAAATAGATATGAGATAGATAGATGGATATGAGATAGATATGAGATAGATAGATAGGAAATAGATAGATAGATAGATATGAGATAGATAGATAGATAGATAGATAGATAGATATGAGATAGATAGATAAATAGATATGAGATAGATAGATATGAGATAGATAGATAGATAGATATGAGATAGATAGATAGATAGATAGATAGATAGATAGATAGATAGATAGATATGAGATAGATAGATCACATCTTATCTGAATAATTGTCTAACATCTTTATTCTGTTGAACAACTTGTGATCGCAAGTCTTTTGTTTAAATAGGACCCATATATTTATGAGGACTTTCCACTATCTAGTTCTAATTTTTTTTTATAATTATGTGGTTTTAACACTGCAGATATTCACTATTAATTCTCTAGCATTTTTTACATCACTCTGTTCACATGGAGCGGTTTTTTACACATTGTTTCAGACTCTTAACATCAAGGGCCGACATATCTGTTGGGAACTTAACTACTTTATTTTATATAAATATATACAATTCAGGTTCAACTTATATTAACTTCATAAGATAGGTTAATTCCATTTCACTACTCCCGTTTGGTTTTTACATTGTTTGATATATTTATATCCTTGCCATTTTAAATGGTTTTCCTTACTCACAAGTTTGCATCTCAGTCAGACACACTCTGCACTAATTACGCACTAAACTTCACTGAAACAAGTGTTTGTATCTAGCTGACACCATGTATCTTCCTGCAACCCTCTTCCAATCGTTGACATGAGACTTGAGTGATTGACAGGTGTCTGATCCATTTGAAATGCACGTTATATGCTGTATGACCCTTTGATCTGTAAAAGCAAATCTCTGCAGTTGTAAGTTGATGCATCACTCTTTTTTTTTTTTCACATGCTGTTCTCTATATATTCTCCCCACATTGTTTGTATCTGCACCCCTGAAGAAGCATGGACTCACCATGCGAAACGCGTTGGGCTTTTTTATTCTATGTTTTATAAATTGAGACTCATTGTCTCTATTTTTAATAAATTGTAATTACAGCTTACTCCTAATCTCAGGCATCGCCTTTTTATAGTACGCGCGCCGCAACCTCCTTGTTTTTGTTTATTCTAGATAGATAGATAGATAGATAGATAGATAGATAGATATTAGATAGATAGATAGATAGATATGGGATAGATAGATAGATATGAGATTGATAGATAGATATGGGATAGATAGATAGATAGATGTGAGATAGATAGATAAATAGATATGAGATAGATAGATATGAGATAGATAGATAGGAAATAGATAGATAGATAGATATGAGATATATAGATAGATAGATAGATAGATAGATAGATAGATAGATAGATATGAGATAGATAGATATGAGATAAATAGATAGATAGATAGGAGATAGATAGATAGATAGATAGATAGATAGATAGATAGATAGATAGATATGAGATAGATAGATAGATATGAGATAGATAGATATGAGATAGATATGAGATAGATAGATATGAGATAGATAGATAGATAGATATGAGATAGATAGATAGGAAATAGATAGATAGATAGATAGATAGATAGATATGAGATAGATAGATAGATAGATAGATAGATATGAGATAGATAGATATGAGATAGATAGATATGAGATAGATATGAGATAGATAGATAGATAGATGGATATATAGATATGAGATAGATATGAGATAGATAGATAGATAGATAGATAGATAGATAGATAGATAGATAGATAGATAGATGGATAGATAGATATGAGATAGATATGAGATAGATAGATATGAGATAGATAGATAGATATGAGATAGATAGATAGATATGAGAGAGATAGATAGATAGATAGATAGATAGATAGATAGATATGAGATAGATAGATATGAGATAGATAGATAGATATGAGATAGATAGAGATAAATAGAAAAAAGGTAGATGTGAAAAAGATAGAGAGATGTGAGAGATAGAAAGATACGAAGAAAGAAAGATAGATTAGTAAATAGATATGAAAAATATAGATATGCAATATATGAATAGAAAAAATACATAGATATGAGATACATAGATAAATAGATTATAGGCAGACAATATATACTTCATAGTATAAAAATTTAGGGAGACATGTATGAACGGGGCCGCGCCGGTTTTGCTTTGAGCGAAAAAACCTGTTGTAGCCCTGTTCAAAGATTTATGAACAGTCGCACGCCAAAAGTTGCCGCATTATGCACCAAACATATGCGCCAAAGATATGCTATGCTGTGCACGGCATAACACGAGCCCAGTTAATGAATCCACATACGACAGGTTCATACTGTTGTATTCTACACTCCTCTATATCGATTTAGAACTGGCGTGTTGGCAGGAAGCTCTATAACAACCATAATGTATTTTAAATTTTGATTGATATTTATGAGATGAAGAAATATGAAACAGACATATATGAGATAGATGGATTATAGGATGGAAAAAATGATAAATATGAAATAGATAGATATGAGATAAATGAAGAGATAGATTATAGACAAATAATAGAAAAGAAAGAAAGGGAGCCAGAACTATATGAGATATATTAGATAGAAAGAAATGTGAGACAGGTAAATAGACATGACAGATAGATGTATACAGTGTGTGGAATCTTCCTATAATGACGACCATCTTTGTGTAGAATAACAATTCTTTTTTTCAGATCCTCAGACAGTTCTTTGCCATGAGAGCGAAAATACTAAATTCACATCTTGTAACACTAACGAGTCACATGACACTGTTGAGAGAAAATGGCAAATTGGGCACAATTTGTCCATTTTCACTTAGGGGTGTCCTCACTTTTGTTGCCAGCGGTTTAGACATTGATGTCTGTGTTGAGTTATTTTGAGGACACACCAAATTTACACTGTGATACAAGCCGTGCACTGACTACTTTACATTGTATCAAAGTGTCAGATCTTCAGTGTTGTCCCATGAAAATCTATAATACAATATTTACAACAATGTGAGGGGTGTACTGACTTTTGTGAGAGGCTGTAGATACATATCTACAGCCTCTCACAAAAGTCAGTACACCCCTCACATTTTTGTTCTTACTAGGTGGATAGATACTGTATACATGAGAGAGACAGACAGATAGATAGACATGAGTTAGATAGATAGATAGATAGACATATAGATAGATAGATATGAGAGAGATAGATAGATATGAGATAGATATGATAAAACATAATAATAGATAGATATAGAGAGATAGATAGATATTTTAGAAATAGATAGATATATAGAGATATATAGATAGGGCATGAGTAGTTATAGATAGATAGATAGATAGATAGATAGATAGATAGATAGATATGAGATAGTTAGATAGATAGATAGACATGAGTTAATAGATAGATAGATAGTATAGATATATGAGATAGTGATAGATAGATAGATAGATAGAAAAAGATGAAAAAGATAGAGATAGATAGATTGAAGTTAGATAGATAGATAGATAGTTTTTAGATAGATAGATAGATATGATAGAGATAGATAGATAGATAGTAGAGAGATTGATATGTAGATAGATAGACTATGATAGATATAGATATGAGACGAGATAGATAGATAGATGGATAGATAGATTAGATAGATAAGATAGATTAGATAGATAGACATGAGTAGTAGATAGATGATATGAGATAGATAGATAGATAGATTATGGATAGATTAGATAGATAGATAGATATGAGATAGAAGTAGATAGATAGATAGATAGAATATAGTAGATAATAGATAATAGATAGATATTAGATATAGATAGATAGAATAGATAGATAGATATGAGATTAGATAGATAGATAGATAGAAGATATGAATAGATAGATAGATTATGAGATAGATAGATAGATATGATAGATAGTATATAGATAGATAGATAGATAGATATGAGATAGATAGATATATAGATAGTAGATAGATAGATTTGAGATAGATATGAGATAGATAGATAGATTATATATAGATAGATATATAGATAGATATGAGATAGATATGAGATAGATAGAATAATAGATATGATACTAGACAGATAGATAGAGATAGATATGATAGTTTAATGATAAGATAGATAGATAGATAGATAGATAGATAGATAGATAGATAGATAGATGGCAGAATTGCAGCTACACCTGGGTCCGCCGCCATAGCTTTGGATCTAAGTACCCATTTAAGGCAGAGTGACTTTCTGGCGCCCCCCCCCCCTGCACCCTGCAGCCCCTGCACTTGTCACATGAGCCATCTCTAGCTGCTCCTGTGCTCGGGGACTGATATTTCCGGATGTCTTTTTGGGGCATGTGCTGTGTACGCAGTGTGTCCAGTCCTGTGGAGGTGTCAGTGATATCCTGTTCATGTACTGATTAAGAGAGGGGATATTCTCTCCTTGGGAGAGCCACTACATTGGTCGGTGTGAGGATTTATGCGCCTTTCAGACCTCACTGCCTGTTTTGCTTATCTTTTCCCATGTACTGACTATGACCCGTCACCGATGATGTCTCTCTATACGGCCCTCTCTCTATTACGCTCTCACCTGGCCTGAGCCTCAGTCAGAGCTGCGCTAATTGACAGCGTGGTCCTAGCAGCGGCTCATGCACACCTCCACTGTGAGAAGCGCCAGCTCAGCAGTAAAAGCATTCTCTCATTTATCGTGCGCAGCGTCACCGGAATATTTCTTTCATCGAGAAGGCGTTTGCATTGCGAGCGGAGGATAGGAGTGACAGTTGTGAGCCCGGTATCATTCATTGTGATGTGTTTGCAGAATACAATCACTCATTAAATGGTAAATGTTATGTATGCCCTAGTTAGCAGGGTACTCAGCTGCTCGAGAGGGAGAAACAACCTTACGAGGGAGTTTTTTCTATAATATCCACTAGACACCCACATACAGGCGCACACATGCAATTCTAGGCTATTTATAGAGAACCTTGCTCCGGACCATGTGATGCTCCCAGGTACGTGACTCACGGACGTGGAAAGTCGGCCCGGCTGATAATAAAAGAGGGGAGGCCGCCGAGGCTGCTGGAAATTACAGTGACGACAGATGCATTATGTTTACCAATGAACCTGGTAAAAAAGGGTTTTCCTTGGAGCCCCATGCACTGCAGCTTTATGGCTAGAGGTGATCACATTCTAGATTTTAACATCCTAACATTTATATCTGCACCCCAAATAGCTAATAGCTCTAATAGCAAGGCTCATCAGAATATGTGGGGTTGATGAATACAATGCCAGAGCTTCAGTGAAGACTGACACAGGTGTATTCCAGATAGGTTGCTGTGAGTGATCACTGAGAGTCACATCAGCATTATGGTTGCTGTCAACAAGTCGTGGGAGGGTTTCTAGTGGCCCTGGGCAGAACTGTGCCAACTTTTATGAGTGAGCTGCTGAGCAGAGCTACATTGGGGTGCGTGCCCCAACTCCATATCCAAGATGACGGCGCTGTCACCTCTACCAGACCATGGCTGTGTCCTTTAGAGAGGCTGTCCTTCTGCATCTGGATCAAACTCATTTTCACCGAGGGTCACATCAGCTCTATGGTTGCCCTCAAAGGACCATTCGTGGGTGACTGGGGTTCCTGGGTAGAGATGTGCCATCACCTGTCAGTTGCTAAACAGAGTGGTATGGACTTGCACACTAGCGCTCTGAATCCAAGATGGCGCCCCCTCCTCTACCAAGTGCTGACTTTGTCCTCCAGGAATAGTAGAAAGATGGTCTTTCTGTATCTGGATCAGGAGGAATAGCAGAGCTGATACGTCAAGTACTGTTATAGACCCACCTACAGCCTAACCAGGAAGTATAAACCTGAAGCTGCCTATGGCTGTGTAAAACAGCATGGTGAGACAACCTCACCTTGGATTCAGAGCTCTTGCCCAAAGGGCAACATCAGCATTATGGCCGATGGAGAGGGCTGGGGACCTGGGTAGGACGATCAGAGCTCTGAATCCAAGATGGCGCCCCCTCCTCTACCAACATTGACTGTGTCCTCTAGGAATAGTGGAAAGATGGTCTTACTGCATCTGGATCAAGAGGAATACACTAATCACTTTTGTAGACCCGCCTAGAGCCTACCCAGGAAGTATAAACCTGAAGCAGCCTGTGGCTCTGTAAAACAGCATGGTGAGACAACCCATCTTGGATTCAGAGCTCTTGCCCAAAGGGCAACATCAGCATTATGGCCGATGGAGAGGGCTGGGGTGCCTGGGTAGGACTATCAGAGCTCTGAATCCAAGATGGCGCCCTCTCCTCTACCAAGTGCTGACTTTGTCCTCCAGGAATAGCAGAAAGATGGTCTTTCTGTATCTGGATCAGGAGGAATAGCAGAGCTGATGCGCCTATTACTGCTATAGACCCACCTACAGCCTAACCAGGAAGTATAAACCTGAAGCAGCCTGTGGCTGTGTAAAACAGCATGGTGAGACAACCCATCTTGGATTCAGAGCTCTTGTACAAAGGGCAACATCAGCATTATGGCTGATGGAGAGGGCTGGGGTGCCTGGGTAGGACGATCAGAGCTCTGAATCCAAGATGGCGCCCCCTCCTCTATGAAGCACTGACTGTGTCCTCTGGGGAGAGTGAAGAGTTGGTCTTTCTGCATCTGGACTCTGTCTATCCCTGCTCACTGTGTCTAAGCACCAGGTAGAGTCCGGTACTAGCCCCCATATCCTGAGTTGTACAGGCCTGGTCTATGGTAATAATTTTGGACCAGAGTGCCCCTTTGAGACTTCACACAAGAGGACAACTTGACTTTTTAGGTTACAATTTTCGGCTTTAATGTTAATACCTGTTTTAATGTTACCATTGAAGTCTTCCATCCTAATGCTAATCGCATGTGGGCTGTCATGTGGATATCCCAGGTGAGATAACCAGTGTTTTAACACTGGTGTAATGGCTCCAATCGGTCTGGTTTTTGGTTTGCTACAGTATTAGTTAATATGTCCATCATACTCTTTATAGATCCTATAAAAACAAGAGCTGCGACTCCAGTATGTACAGAACTCTACAGAAGAATTCCAATGGGACACAGAGGTTTCAACATGGGCATATAAGAGGGGCAACCATGGAGTAAAGAAAGAGCAGGGGGGGTATGAGAACAGGAAGGGGTATCTCTCCTCTATGTGTATGCAGGTTGGGTGACCGGGTGACCATAGACATCTACATACAGCCTCCAATGGCCGACTATTGCAGCAGCTTCCAGGAACGGCCAGAGACCTTTCCAGGAATTCCCATTTTGGAAGTACATTTACACAAACCCTTATCCTATATATCCTTTATAGATCCTGTAAACATGAAGCCATGACTCTACTGTGCATAGAATTTAGAGAACAGTCAAAATACAAACTTCAAAAATCAGATCAGGTTTATAGCAGGAACCTTCTAACCCTGAAATGTTGAGGTCTGAACAGACACCAAGAGAGGCAGCATGTAGCGTAGGTCCCCACCTGAATTGGGGTCACCTTGCCGCGGTAGGTGGGCATTTACAGTTTTGATCAGAAATGTTCACTAAGAACCTCAAATCTTTTCATATATTCCATGTTAGCAGAAATGCTGTTCCAAAAATTCTTATGTCCTCTTTGACCGTTTTTTAGTGTTTCTAGAGTGCTGCTGATGTTGTATTGTGTTTGCATAGAATGTAGAGAACCACCCCGAAGGGGCACTGAGGTTTCACATGGGTATACAAGAGTGTCAGAAATGGACTGAGGGAAGAGTGGGGAGGAGATGAGGCTGGAAGTGGCTTCTCTTCTCTACAAATATGCAAGTTGGGTGGCCAGGTGACCGGAGACATCTACAGACTCCAAAATGGCCGACTATTGCAGCAGCTTCCAGGAACGGTCAGAGATCTTCCCAAAAATGCCTATCTTGGCCCTCTTTGGGGGCTATTTTGTGAGATAACCCAACAAATACAGGGATGGTTGGATGGTATAAAGTAGAATTGGACATATAGTATAGACATGATATAGTATAATATGACCACTCATATATGAAATTATACTAATACAGCACATAAAAAGGTCTAATTCTTCATTCATGTTATAACAGGGCAATCACAGATGCCAAAGCCAAACTGTAGAACCTGTAATCTCCACCCCTGGTACATCCCAAAATGGCCCCGAAGGTTTTAACATGGGCATATAAGAGTGGCAGACACAGACTGAGGGAAGAGCAAGATAGAGATGAGAGCAGGAAAGTCGTTCTCTTCTCTATGTATATGCAGGTAGGGTGACCAAATACATCAATCTACAGCCTCCAAAATGGAGGACTATTGCAGCAGCTACAAGGAACGGTCAGAGACCTTCCCATAAATGTCTATTTTGGAAGCACTTTTGTACAAACCTGTCCATTGTGATAAACTCATGTATAATGGGACGCTTTAACAGTATATAGAGTTATATGACATATAGTATAGACATGATAGAGTATAATATGATACGAATGTGTAAAGAAAGTCTAATTCTTCATTCACATTATAACAGGGCAATCAAGTAACCCAATGTCAAACTGTAGAACATGTAATCTCCACCCTTGGAACACCCCCAAATGGCCCTAAAGCACTGTTTAATAGAAGTAGGCATAAGGTCCACCTTTGTGTGGTCCTGTCTGCAAGAAAGCCTTATAAAAGATGGGACTGTTGGAAGGAATTTTGCCCTAACTATAGAGGGGGCCCCTATAACATTAGAGTCAGCCTCATTATGCATCACTAATGCAGTACATGTTATACGACACCTCAAACTAATAGAGCTATATCACATTATATAGCATATATACAAGCTACAAGGGGACAAATGCATCATATCTCCTTGCATAAGGTCCTGTGTGCAAGACAACCTTATAAAAGATGGGACTGTTAGAAGGAATGTTGCCCTAATTATTAAGGGCGCCCCTATGGCATTAGAGTCAGTCTCATTATGCATCACTAGTGCAGTACATTCTATATGACACCTCATACTAATAGAGCTATTTACATTTTACAGGCAGTCCCCAACATACATCTGTCCCCTAGTTACAAATGGAGACTTATGGGGCACGCTGGCACTTGTAGTTCCATGTTCCAAAGCAGACAGTAGCTGTGGAATGACAAGTGCCAGCATGCCACAGCAGCACATGAGGTGAAATCTTCTTAAAAGTGGCAAAGACAGCAAAACAAATGTAAAAACCCTTCCCTGCACTATCCAAAACTAAAAAAGAAACGTTTTGTGCCGGAGTTACATTTAATACATATAACTGTTCCGACTTACATACAAATTCAACTTAAGAACAAACCTACAGTCCCCATCCCGTTCATAACCTGGGGACTGACTGTATAGAATATAATGTACACAAGCTACAAGGGGACATATGCAACATATCTGGTGGCATAAGGTCCTGTCTGCAAGATAGCCTTATGAAAGATAGGACTGCTTAGAGGTAGGTTGTCCTTACTATAGAGGGGGCCCCTAAAACATTAGGGCCAGTCTCATAGAATCTTATTATGGATCAGTTGCGCAGTGCATGCTATACGACCATACTAATGGTATATAGCCCATACTAATAGATCTAGGTCACATTGTATAGAGTATATACACCCTGCATGGCAACATATGCATCATATTTACTGGACATTGTCTATCCTATACTGGAAAGACGAAGCTCTCAGCTCAGAATCACCTCTGTCAGGTTCAGTTCCACTTCCAGCCACTGTAATAATGTTCTATAATCAGTGAGAGAAGAATCAGCAAGGAATTTCATTCAGCTCCGAGCTCCCTCTCATTGATAAAATCCCATCACACTACTCTCCTGTGCTCAGGCTGGAATGTAGACTGTAGAGGTAAACGTCGAGTGGATCCAGGACACAGGTTACCTTATGAGGTCTGTAACAATGGCACAATATTTTATTGGACACCCACCGAAAGTCAATCACTAACATACAGGACATACAGCATTGAGATACAGGGCAGCAGAAACATAGACATATATTCTAAAAGCTGTGTCAGGGGTGAACCACAATTTTGCAAAATGCTTAGGTCCCAGAAACGGTTTGCAAATGTTATATTCTTATAGCACATTTGTTGGCACCAATATTTTGCCCCAGTTTTTCTCCTGGTAAAGGGGTTGTCTCACTAGGATAACTCATTTCAATACATTCTATCAGGGCATGCTGTCTCTACTTGGGACTCTCCCCTGTGAGTCACAAGGAAGAACCATTATCAAAGTGGGCCTCTTGCTCTGGCGGTCTCGCCCCACCCATCATTTAATGGACATACTGTTTATCTGAATGGCTAATATGAAGAGTAATACTACATTTTCCCTATAGTGACAGATGATAGGCTTGATACAGGCTATGAGGTCCTTAGATATAAGAGGCCCAGTCGACATTAGACCCATCCTTGGTCTATCCAAAAACAGTGGTTAGAACCTAATTAAGGATCTTCACCTACAGGAACAAAAGTAAAAAAAAAGGACATCTCCAGAGGGTCGTGCTGCCATTTTATCTAATTGGCACAAACAAGAGCCCTTCAGACCATGGATGGGAGATGTAGGTGGGTCGGAAATAGAACCAAAGTAAGGGAGGGCGCCATGTTTTTTAACCCTAGGGACTCTTTGTACCCACTTATATTCCTTCTTTTACTGGGATGTAGCCCAATGGTAGTGACCAGAACAGTAGCATGAGATAAATCCTATAGACTGAAATAAAAGTTGGAAGTGACACTGTGGTGGTTTATAATTTGCCATAATATCATAATTGTATTGTAATATGACCAATTGCTATATGTATTATTATTGCCTATATTTTATGACTGTTATTATTAAAATGAAGGAGTCTTCTCCAACCCTTAAAAAGTCTTTCTTGCTTCATGTTTCAGAATGTAGAGCACATTGACCACCCTCAATTACTGGTACATGACCCATCCTGAAGTAACCTATATGCACCACATAAGGAGCCAATAGCCCATAGTGAGGATGTCCATCTGAGATGGGTCCCTTCCATCTTCTCCATAGGGAGTATGAACCAGCACATTATTCCTTCCACCTATAGATGCCACCTCATCATCTAAAACTTTTGTTACCAGAATAACATTATACACACAATATAGGCAGTCAATGGCTCCTAGAATGGGGTGTGAAGCTCAGACTGGTCCCTTCCATCTTTTCCATAGGGCATATGAACCAGCACAATAATCCTTCCACCTATAGATACCATGTCATAATCTGGAGTTCCTGTTAACAAGATGATATTGTGGAATGGACCAACCCAATCTTTCTAAAATGACCCTTGCCCCCTACATAAGTCTTTGTTCCTTTCTCCTAAGGGTTTCAGGCTATGCTTCAAACCCCAATCCCTGATGTAGGGCATCATAGCTGTTGCATGGATAATTATTCATTCCATTGCCTCATCCTGACCCAGGAGAGCTTGAGTAGTAATGGTGCATTCAAACTCTAAGTAAATGCCTCCTGGTCAGCATCAAACCCAAGGATCCCAGTGTTGCAAAGCAAAAAGGCTGACTACCGAGCCACCACCGTGCTCCACTCAGTGGCCCTAGATCTTTTTCCATACAAATCAGCAGTCCCACGCAGGTGCTGTGCGGAGAACTGATACAGGGGACACTACACCTGCACAGTACTTGGTTGAAAGTGGTCCAGTGTGAGGAGAAATTCAGAAGCCTCTTTATTCTCACACTAGATGGGGGTTTAAGGGTCGGATCCTCATGAGCAGCAAGTGACGCCATCACTTGGTTATATGGGAAAATCCCTTATGTTGACTCAATGGTCAGCCTGTTACCTTGCAGCTCCAAGGTCCTGAGTTTGAGGTGGACCAGGAGGCAACATCATGGACTTTGAATGTTCTGCATCCACCTGGGTCCATAAATTAACTGATAGCCTTAATGTGAGCTAGAGATTGGGACATTAGATAGTCAGATCCATTGGGTGAGACTGCAGTCTATGTACAGCGCTGAGGAACATGCCGGTGCTACCTAAGCGATGTGTCAAAAATATCAATGACTTGTAGACTATTAAATAATTCATGTAATAATCACAGTATCTATGTAACGACATCAGCATTGCCTGCATTATAGATCGTGCAGGTATCAATAAAGGCTCTGTCCATCTCCAGACAGAGCAATCTGTAGCCACCTCTTACCTTGCTACAAATCCCACGCTATTAAACCTACATTCATCAGAAGAGCTTTTCTATGTAATTATGCCCCAGATTATCTGCATATATGCTCAGGATGTGATTTACTACAGCAAAGCTCTTAATCACCCCCTCCCCTACTATAGTATTTATTAATGGAGCCTCTATAGACCCAACCTGCGACACTCATGGTAATGTCTCCTGATCTTATTAATGGATCGCCCTGCCTTCGGTATTGAGGTTATGGGGGAATTTTTTTCTCAACCGAGACGGCTTTGAATGGGAGTATGTTTACTATTGGTGAATGGTCTGGACCAGCAGAGGGAGCCAAGTGAATCGTAATTTTTCCATGATTCTGAAACAATCTGTACATTCAGCACCCGGCCGGCTGGAGAGCTCCGAGCAATCTCACAACGTTGAGACAATGCTGCTCTGTAATCTATAATTCAGCACAAGGGCGGCCGGAGAGGATCTGTTAATTGACCAAAGACAAGTGTGTAGCTGAATTCCGAACTCCCTGCTAGCGTCCTAAATGAATGTCACCTAGTGCCTAATATAATGGAGAACCATGACTGTACCTAGAGATACACCGGAGAACATTAAGCTTAACAGCTACATAAATTCCCTCTTAGATAGTAGAACTGTTCACTATGATTCAATCCCTGAAAAATGTCCTACAGTTTCATCAGAGGGTTGACCAGAATTTTGGGCTGAGACCCTGCTGATGTTCTAGGGTCAGATCTTGTCGTAGGGAATCCCATAGAAAGGTGTGAGTAAAAAAGAGAAGTTGGAATGACAATGGTGGGTCCTTAAGGAATGTCACCTATTGCCTAATATAATGGAGAACCATGACCGTATCTAGAGATACATCTGAGAACATTAAGCTTAACAGCTACATAAATTCCCTCTTAGATAGTAGAACTGCTCACTATGATTCAGTCAGTGAAAAATGTCCTACACTTTCATCACAGGGTGGACCAGAATTTAGGTCTGATGTTGTAGAGTCGGAGATTGTCTTAGGAAATCCCATGGAAGGGTGTGAGTAAAAAAAAAAAAATGATGGACCTTGAGAAGTTGGAATGACAATGGTGGGTGCTTAATGAATGTCACCTATTGCCTAATATAATAGATACCCATGACCGTGCATAGAGATACCAGGGTCTCCTCTCATGTACTTGTTCCTTCAGAACATAAAAGCTTAATAGCTGCATAAATTCCCTCTAAAATAATACAAATGCTCACTAAGATTCAATCCCTACATAAATTCCCTCTTAGATAGTAGAAATGATCACTATGATTCAATCCCTTTCATCAGAGGGTTGACTAGAATTTTGGGCTGAGACCCTGCTGATGTTGTAGGGTCAGATCTTGTTTTCGGGAATCCCATGGAAGGGTGTGAGTAAAAAAAAAAAAAAAAAAAAAAATTGATGGACCTTGAGAAGTTGGAATGACATTGGTGGGTTCATAATAATTGTAACCTATTGCCTAATTTAATGGATCCCCATGACTGTTACTAGTGATGCACGGGTGACCTCTCATGTACCTGTTCCTTGAGAACATTAAAGCTTAACACCTAAATAAATTCTCTCTTAGATAGTAGAACTGCTCACTATGATTCAATCCCTGAAAAACGTCCTACACTTTCATCAGAGGGTTGACTAGGATTTGGGTCTAAAGACCCTGCTGATTTTGTAGGGTCAGATCTTGTATTAAGAAATCTCATGCAAGGAAGTAAAGAAATTATGGGTTTGAGTAGCTGATGGGTCCAGACTTTGAACTGTGAAGGACAAGTCCATGACCCACTTTGCAGAAGGTGATGGTTTTGAGTTTCTGCTCGTCGACAACCCAACCTCCTGCTCTCCTCATCTGTCTATTTGTAATGGACTGTGCAGATGGACTGAATACCCTTGAGATAATTTTTCCATATAAAAAGATAATTGAAGGAAACACATTTAAGCATCCACACGCACATGCACACCAGGTACCTGATTTATGGAAGCCACTGCAAGCCGGGGGATCACCAACTGCATTACAATTTGAAGAAGGGAAGTTATCAATCCAGCCAAGATAGCCCAGGTAAGGGGTAATGGAAGCATGCTGTAGGTAGCAAAAAGTGTAAAGAGTACATAGCCTATACCGTCCCCTAGAAGGCCATATCCTAAACCAGCTGCCAGGATTTGGGTGGCCATCGCTAACCAAGTCACAACCCCACTGAACTGTAGATACGTGTAAGAGGTTGTGTCCTTCCTGACGACTACTAAGGCACAAATGACCACCTCGATTCCAGTGAAGAAGCCCAGCAAAATGCCTTTGATGGGGTCCATTGGTGCAGAGGCCAAGGTGAGATGAAGGATCAGTAAGGTGAGTTTGGTCAACACATCCAAGATGTTCATCACCACTTCTGATTTGCGTCGTTGCCCGAGGAAATACCGTTGGTAAAGCCTCTCTAGGTCTCTAGACTTGAAGGAATTCCTTAAGGTTGGGAAGATGACCCCTCTATAGGTGTAGCCCCAGTTCAAGAAGAAATCCGAATTGCTAGGGGCACAGTCCAGGTGAAGGAAGCCCAGATCACTACTTGTCCTCTCTGGAAAGACTTTGGTGCCTCCATTATTGTGTCTGTCCCCAACAGTAATCTTGCCAAATTGCCTGCTGGCATTGGTGGTATAGGAGTCATCAGAGGAGAGGGTTTTTGCGCTGCTTTGCTCATTGATGAACCTCTGCTCGGTGATGTGCCTTACCGCCGTCTGCCAAAGTAGTCTTTTGGGTCTGGTGTTGCTGTTGATGGTGGGGGTCTTATTGATGGTATAGAGTTCGTCCGTGGCACTGGAGCACCTGACCTCAGACAGCTCCATGGTAGATCTGTACAGTTCTTGTTGTTTTCTCCTCTGTAGCTTACTGAAATACATCTGTGGTCATTTTACTGGCCAATGGCATTGGCTCTCGAAGGGGTTATTATGTGCTTACAACCGATGGTCACTTTTCCAAGGGGCCGGTAGAGCCCAGGTCCATAATCCTGGTGTAACGTCTTCCCATTTAGACGTCGCTATCGACATAACAGGCACTAAGTCCATTCATCTTTAAAAACTGTGGTCCGAAACCTCCTAAAGGTTAATCTTTTTATCCGATTTAAATTTCCCAAAACAAAAAATCAACTTCACCGAACTGGGATCAATCTGGGAATCAAAGATGATATCCAGCTAATAATATTGACATTCTGGGGATGACCAATGACACAGTTTACGGGAGCGTGCAGACACACAACAAAGCACTACAGAACAAAAGGGGCTTTAATAGCAGTTTATCTGACGGTGCTTACGTTGACCTTGGAGATGCCGGAGATGGCATGGATCTTATCTACAGCAAACATCATCAAGGTCTTTGCTAAGGTCATTAGGAAGTGATGGGAGTAGTAGTAGTTGTACTAGCAGAAGCTAAGGGTGTGCATGCCACCACTGGTACCCAGGTGCGCATGCCACCGAGTGCCCCAAAATTTTACAAAGGGGTACAATGTATCCTTACGGGGGCGGAGGTCTACAATCCATTGCAGGGGACTCATGCATCGTCCCCCACTTTCCCTCCGCTTGGGATTAAATAAACTTCCCCTCTGCAGAATACGAGGAGCTGCTGCTGCTAACCTTCAAGGGGGACTCCATCCAGTGGACCCTGTCATGTGCTGCCTCCCCCGGCCGGGGGGCCCGGTTCCCCGGGGGGTGGGGGGCAATCAGTCTGTAAGAGATTTAGAGCATTAGAGCCAAGGGATTACACGATAAAGACCCGAGTGCGGGAGGGGGCGGGGCCCCCGAGGGGCAGCTGACACCCGTGACGTCCAGCCCCGACTCCTAAACCCCTTTTCAGGAAGTTCCGGGCACAGACCGTGCAATGGATATAGAAGGGGATATACATGTAATATACAATGTACATATACAGGGGGAAAATTTCTTTTTATTATCTTACATATACAGGGGATATACATGATATACAAAGTCATATACAGGTTTATTACGTAATTTTCAAAGCCATTACATGGGTTTTTATACAGTAATAACAATGCACAAAAACAGGGGGGATATACATGTATTTTACAATTACATATACAGGGTGATATACATGTTATTATACAATGTCAAATCAGGTTATATCATGTAATATAACAATGACAATACAGGGTATAAACATTTTAAAATACAATACATTACGGTGATAACATGTAATACAATGACATATACAGGGGGAATACATGAAATTTTACAATGCACATAACAGGGGGGGTTTGGGAAATTTTAAAGTAATATACAATTACAATAAGGGGAAAAAACATTAAAATTTTCAATTACAAAAAGTGAAACTTTTATACAATGCTATAAGGGGGTTTAAACGTAAAAAATTTCAATGACAATCAGGAAAAAAATATACAATTTAAATATTTACATTAAAATACAAAGGGATAACATTATTATACAATGCCCAATTTCGTTTATAACAGTATTATACAAGCCATTAAGTTTATAAATTTTAATATAAAAAAATAAAATTGAAAATTATTTTTACAATTACATATACGGGATATAATGAATTATACAATTCATATACAGGTAAATTTTCATGTAAATATACAAAAACATTTAACAGGTGATTAAAATGTAAATATACAATTACATATACAGGGGATATACATGTATTTTAAATGCAATATACAGGGTGAAAACATGAATATACAAATTACAATACAGGTGATTACATTAATTACAAATTTCAATACGGGGTTAATTCATTTATACAATGCACAATACAGGGTTTATAACAGAATATACAAGCACATAAAAAGTGGTAAATTAATATAAATAAAAAATTATTAAATTTTTATACAATGTACAATACAGGTGATATCTTTTTTAAAAAAAAGACATATACAGGGTGATATACATGTAATATACAATACATATACAGTGATATAATGTAAAAACAATGACAAAAACAGGGTGATAACAAGTATTTTACAATGACATAACAGGGTGATATACAGTAATAAACAATGCCAAATACAGGGTGGGAAAACATGTAAAATACAATTTAAAATTACAAGGGGGATATACATTAATATACAATGCACATATACAGGGGATATAATTTTATACAATGCAATTACAGGGGTTTGATTTAAAATCCAAAAAAATGTTTTTAATATACAATGTTTTCGGGAAAAATACTGGAAACGTGAATATTTATACCCAAAAAAAATTTTTCAAAAAATACAATGCAAATAAGGTTATATACATGTATTTTACAATGACATAACAGGGGGATATACTTAAATATAAATGCCATTAAAAAGGGGGTTTATAATTAATTTTACAAAGACAAAAAAAAAATTTAAAAAACAGGGGGAATAATTAATATAAAATGCACATATACAGGGGGAATTTCGTAAATACATTTCCATATACAGTGAATACAGAAAAATACAAAACAATTACAGGGTGATATCATTAATATCAATGAACCCTACAGGGGAAACATGTAATTTTAAATTACATATACAGGGGTGAAACAGTATTATACAAAATTACATAACAGGGGTGAAAAACATTTAAAATACAAAAACATATACAGGGGGAAAAACTGTAATTTACAATGCAATATACAGGTGATTACATGAAAATACAATGCACATATACAGGGAAAAATGTAAAAAAAACAATTTAAAAATACAGGTAATACATGTAAAATACAATGACATATACAGGGTTTTTTAAAACATTATTTTACAATTTACAAATACAGGGGAATACATGTAATAACAATGCACATATACAGGGAATACATGTAATATACAAGCACATATACAGGTTATATCTGATTTTTCATCACAATACAGGTAATACATTTAAAAAATACAATGACATATACAGGTGATATACAGTATTAAACAATGACAAAAGGGGGGATTACATGAATATACAATGAAAAAACAGGGTGATAACCCATGTAAAATACAATGACAAAACTGATATACATTATAAAATTTCATATATTATAAATTTATAAACAATCCCCAAAACAGGTGATAAAAACAGTATTTAACAAGGGATATACATTATTATATTTATATATATATATATATTTATTATATTAATATATATAAATATGCCAAGGGGCCCCCAAACCGGGGAAAAGGACGGGCCCCCTTTGGTGCCCTGCCGGTCCGCGGAAAAATTGTCGTGCATCAAAGGGGCCCGGGCCCCCCCCCCGGGGAAAAAAAGGGTTTGGGGGAAACCCCGCTGCACAAAAACCCTAAAAGGAAACTGCACTGGGTATACTCTCTTACAACCCACAAAGAATCACCCTGGGGCCACAATAGCAGAAAAAATCCCAAAAGTGGGGGAAAATTTTTTAGACCCCGAAAAAGGCTTTTTGCCCCGAAAGATAAAGATTTTTTGGAAAAAAAAAAATACCCTTTGGGACAAAAGTTAGTAGAAGGGGGTTTACCCATCCCAGTTTTAATTAAAAGAACAATTAAAAAAGTGGGAAAGTACTACACAAACATGTTTGGGTTTAAAGGAAAACAAAAAAAAACCCAAAATTTAAGTTGTTTTAAGAAAAACGGGTATTATTTTGCCCAAAATTTTTTAGTGTTTTTAAAATTTAGGAAAAAAAATTTTCTTCAAAAATTTAAAATTTTTGGTTAGGATACAATTTAAAGGAATTTGTGGAAGGGGGTGTCAAATGTGTGTAAAAGAGGGGAAAAACCCGGGCCTTAAATTTTGTCCGTTTAGCAGCTACAAAAAGGTAATAAAAAGTACCACTTGGTTGCAACATTGTGGCCCTGTTCCCTGTGGGAAAAATTAGGTTTTAGCCTTTTGGTAACATAATAAAAAAGGGGAATACATTTGCAAACAGTCCCCAAAAGGAAAAAAATTTTGAATTAAAAACAGTATTAAATTTTGTGAAACAGATCTTTGTGGTTTATTTTTTAGAATGAAAAAAACCCAAGTGAAAACCTGATTTTATGTGGGAAGTACAAAAAGGGAAAATTTAAAAATTTAATAGAATTGAGAACACCTGGTTTGGTTTATCCGTTTTTAAAAACAATCAAAAATTGCCCAGGGCTTTTAGAATTTTGTGGAAAAACCATCGGGGCAAAAACCCCCACCCCTAAAATTTTTGGGGCCCTTTGAAAGGGTTAACCAACCACACAGGGGGGGGAACTGGGAGCATAAAGTGAGACTGCGGGAACCTTTTGTATCTTTTACCTGCGAAACACACTTCCCCAAAGGCATGAACAAGCCCCATGATCTAATGTTCATACTTAAAAATGTAAGAAATTTACAACCCGGTAAAAAATAATAGTCCCACCTTAGGTGATCTTTCATTTTTCTATGCCAAGCCCTTATGACCTAAAGAATTTAAACACGGGGAATTTGGGATTTTTTTTTTTCCTCTAAGGGGTTTAAAAATCCAAATTTCACGCCCATAGTCCAAAAGTGTCACTGTGGGGTGTGTTTTTAAAACCCGTATATAAATGTATTGTTTGGAAAAAGTTCAAAACATGCTTTTGAAAAAAAGGGTCCCGTGGGTCCCGAAACGCGTTGGCGTTTTTGATGCTTTTTTAAAGCTGTTTTATATGCAAAAAGTAAATAAAACCGTGGATAACACCAACCCCCCCGGAATCTCAGTTTTTGGGGTGTTGGTTTTTGGGGAATTGAGGCAAGGTGGCGGCTCTCCCCGGGGGGAAGGGGGATACCCCGAGGAGAGAAGTAGGGGGGGTTTTGGGGAGATTTACAAAAAGGAGACGCCAAAACCCGAATTTAAAATATCACGGGTTTAAGGGGTTTAAACGGGAATTTTAAAAACTTTTGTCGGACTACAATGCACATAAACTACGGCCCACTTTATAATACCCATGTAATTTAAGGGTTGGACCCCCCTTTTTCCTTCAGAATTTGCCTCAATTTTTTTGTGGCTTTGATTCAAACAAGGGGGTTGCAACCATGCCCCCAATTGGGACCCCAAAGGGCCCAAAGGGGTGCCAAGAAAATATTCCCCCAACCAAAACACCACCCCCCAACCCGCCTGAAACCCTTGATACAAGGCAGGGGTGGTTTCCCTGCTTTTTATGTTGTTTTTATGCCCAAAATTTTTGACCCTTAAACCCTCCGAAATTCCGCAGCAGAAAAAACAAGACTCCCTCAGAACCCCGGCAAAAGTTTTTCCCAATTTTTACTTTTTCCAATTTCGATGATTTGGGCAAAATTTGGGGAAGGGGCCCCAGTTTCCGTTCTTAGCGAAAAGGAGTTTGGGACCGGTTTGGTTTTCGCTGCTGTGCCCATCGCCCCCAAAGGGTTTGCCCCGTACGTGCCCCTTTTAGGATGCTCTTTTGCCTAACCCTTTGGTTTTTAACGGGGGGGCCCATTTGAGTTTACTGTTTTCCTTTCTATCAGGTCCCGAACCCGTCTGCCCATTTTCCTTTGGGCCCCTGGCACAACAAGGCAAATTTTCCGCCCACGGACTGCCCCTCAAATGGGTGTTTTTTTTTTTTTTCGGAAAACCCTTCTTGGGAAACCCCTAGAGATTTTTTTTGGGGTTGGGCGTGAAAATCCGAAGGGGATCAACAGTTTCTGAAATACCAAAACCAGCCCTTTTTGGCACCAAAAACCCTGCCACGTTCAAAGGGACTCAAAAAACCTTTTTTTCCCCATACTGAATTTTTCTCGGGTTTGAATGCAGGAGATTTGGGCTTGCCATGTCTACCTGCCTAAATGCACTGATTTGCCGGGGCCCTGTGATTGGCTGGGTTAGAAATTAAGTGTTAAAGAAACAGTTGGACAAGGTTTTTACCTAATAAAGTGGCCCGGGGAGTGGGATATAGGTTATTGTCAGGGCTAAGCTGTGGGTCAGAACTGAGACAGGCGCAAAAACTGATGTGGGTCCCTCCCCGATACACTTTCTGCTGACAAACTTTTGTGAGTGACAGGGGCCCCCCCCCCACCCCTGACGGGGGCGAGTGCACCCAAGGGGAGGCCCCGAGCCCGCTCCAATCACTGAAAGGGGGCGGTACCCCGGAACCCCTTTTAAACCCCCTGAAGGGTGTGGCTGCGCCTGTGATATTCCTGGCTACCTTTGTTTCTTGTTCTTTGTGTTGTTGTTTTTGAAACCCATATCCTGACCTAAAGCTTGTTCTCCTGACCCGGCTTGTCTCCTGTTTTTGTGCTTTGTTTCCCGGGGTTTGCTTTTGCCCTCGGCTTGTTTAAACTTTATTTCCTTGGTTCTGTTTTGGTGGTTTTTGGGCGTTCTATTTGATATTGACCTGGACTTTTTTGACTATTCTTCCTTTTACGGCCCCCAGCACTTTTCAGCGCGGGGACGCGCCCAGTTGCCGTTGCCGCCTAGGGCAGCACGTCAAGTAGGCAGGGACATGGGCTGGGGTTCCAGTTAGGGCTCAATCCCCCCCTTCCCTTTAAAGGACATTTTCACAGGCCGAAACCGTTTACTCTTTTTCCTTCAAAAGGGACCCCTACAAGCTCGGGTTTTAGAGCAGTTGCAGGGGCTAAAACCCAGCAGTCCAGGATCTGGCCCCGGGGGTAAAAAACAGGGGGCACCCCAAGTCAGAGGGTCCCTGCATACCTTCCCCCCGGGGAAACCCCCCATCCAGTTTTCCTGACAGGTTTGAGGTAACAAAAGGGCCTTTTGGATTTAGAGAGGGTTGTGTTTTGTATTTTAGGGGTTTTCCCCCCTTACCTCCGGGGGAATGAGGAAAAGGGTGGAATTGGTTATGTCCCTTTCTGCAGGGTCCCCCCCAGGAGTGGGCATTTTGTTACCCCAGACTCACCTGAACGCTTCTGTGGAAGGTTCTTTGCCCCTTTTGGGGGACTCTTAATGACCACTAGGAAGGTGGGCCAAACTCAGCGACCCCCTTGAGGGAGGGTTGAAAGACTGTGGAGGAGTTTGCTCTGAATTTCGTGTGGTGTGTTCCTCTGGGTGGGCGACCAGCTCTCAGATGCCAGTTTAATTAGGGTTAGCGACCAGTGAAAGGTTTTTTTGGTGGGGTTTCCCTACCCCTGGTACTTTGATGAGGCCATGGCACTGGGCCCTTGTTGGACAGACTTTTGGGAGAGACGGGGAAGAAAAGGTTCCCCCCCGGTGGGTCCACACCTGGTCACCCCTAAAACCCTTTTTTTCCGACGAAAAAACCCAAGGGGCCCAGCAAGTGGGGCTTTTTTTGTCACTTGCCGGGTGACCGTAGACTACCGCCCCCAGGGGTTGTGCATCTACGGGAGAAGATGGACACAGAATTCGGGGAATGCTCCAAAAGGAAACCAGGGTTGGAAAAAATCCAGCCGGGGGTCAGCAGGAGGATCACCCGGCAGCAGGTATTCCACTGTACTAATGATTTGCTGCTACCAGTTAAGTTTCATACTTGTCGCTGTCCGGTTCTGGGAATGCGTTTGTGGATTCTGGATCAGCTTCTAATTTTGTTGAATGCGTCTTTCGCCAAACGTCTGGGCCCTACCTTGTAGACCGCTATCTGACTCGCTGCAGGCTGTGCTATTGACTCCACCCCACTAGCTCTCGGGCGCAATCCAACATTGTACCCCTGAGCTGGAGATGGTGGTCGGATCCATACATATTGAAAAGTGTATTCTATTCGTCATGGAGGGGCTGCCCGCTGATGTGGTGTTGGGGCTGCCCTGGCTTCAGAAACATAATCCAGTGTTTGACTGGAATTCAGGGAAATTAGTCAGGTGGGGACAGCGGAGTGTTGATAGATGTCTCCTTGCCATGCTGGGAAATACTGATGTGCAGGCTAATGTTCTATCTGGAAGCGGCTGTGTCAGCGTTGAGGCTTATGCGGCATCTTGTGAAGTCGACGCTCGGGCTAAGGTTCCCAGAACTCGTCCTCCTGGTGAACTATGCCCTCCACCTGTACCTGAACGTCCATATGTGGTTCAGGAGGTGATTAACCCGCTTCCGTTTGGCTTTTGACCTCGGCTTGTTTACGTTTATTCCTCTGGTTCTGATTTGTGGCTTTGGCGTTCCTATTTGATATTGACCTGGACTGTTTGACTATTCTTCCTTCTTACGGCCCCAGCACTTTAAGCAGCGCAGGGACTGTCTCGCACCAGTTGCCGTCTGCCGCCTAGGGCAGCACGTCAAGTAGGCAGGGACAGTGGGCTGGGTTCCAGTTAGGGCTCACTGCACCTCCCTTGACGTGACAGTTATATAGTGTAATATAAATGTATTATACAATGTACATATACAGGATGATATACATGTAATATACAATACACATATGCAGCGTGATATACATGTATTATACAATGTACATATAAAGGGTGATACACATGTAATATACAATGCACAAATACAGGGTGATATACATGTATTATACAATGCACATATACAGAGTGATATACATGTAATATACAATGCACATATACAGGGTGATATACATGTATTATACAATGCACATATACAGTGTGATATACATGTATTATACAATGTACAATACAGTGTGATATACATGTATTATATAATATACATATACAGGGTGATAAACATGTATTATACAATATACATATACAGGGTGATATACATGTATTATACAATGAACATATAAAGGGTGATATACATGTATTATACAATGCACATATACAGGGTGATATACATGTAATATACAATGCACATATACAGGGTGATATACATGTAATATACAATGCACATATACAGGGTGATATACATGTAATATACAATGCACATATACAGGGTGATATACATGTATTATACAATGTACAATACAGTGTAATATACATGTAATATACAATGCACAAATACAGTGTGATATACATGTATTATACAGTGTACATATACAGGGTGATATACATGTAATATACAATGTACATATACAGTGTGATATACATTTAATATACAATGCACAAATACAGAGTGATATACATGTAATATACAATGTACATATACAGCGTGATATACATGTATTATACAGTGTACATATACAAGGTGATATACATGTAATATACAATGTACAATACAGTGTGATATACAGGTAATATACAATGTACAAATACAGTGTGATATACATGTATTATACAGTGTACATATACAGGGTGATATACATGTAATATACAATGTACATATACAGGGTGATATACATGTAATATACAATGTACAAATACAGAGTGATATACATGTATTATACAATGTACATATACAGAGTGATATACATGTAATATACAATGTACAATACAGTGTGATATACATGTAATATACAGTGTACATATACAGGGTGATATACATGTATTATACAGTGTACATATACAGGGTGATATACATGTAATATACAATGCACAAATACAGAGTGATATACATGTAATATACAATGTACATATACAAGGTGATATACATGTGTTATACAATGCACATATGCAGTGTGATATACATGTATTATACAATATACATTTAGAGTGTGATATACATGTATTACATAATGCAGATATATAGTGTTATATACATGTATTATACAATGCACATATATAGTGTTATATACATGTATTATACAATGCATTATACAGGGTGATATACTTAAATTATACAATGCACATATACAGAGTGATATACATGTAATATACAATGCACAAATACAGGGTGATATACATGTAATATACAATGCACATACACAGGGTGATATACATGTAATATACAATGCACAAATACAGAGTGATATACATGTAATATACAATGCACATATAAAAAGGGTGATATACATGTAATATACAATGCACAAATACAGAGTGATTTACATGTAATATACAATGTACATATACAGGGTGATATACATGTAATATACAATGCACATATACAGTGTGATATACATGTAATATACAATGCACATATACAGGGTGATATACATGTATTATACAATGCACATATACAGTGTGATATACATGTAATATACAATTTACAAATACAGAGTGATATACATGTAATATACAATGTACATATACAGTGTGATATACATGTATTATACAATGTACATATACAGGGTGATATACATGTAATATACAATGCACATATACAGTGTGATATACATGTATTAATCAATGTACACAAATACAGGGTGATATACTTGTAATATACAATGCACATATATAGTGTGATATACATGTATTATACAATATACATATACAGGGTGATATACATGTATTATACAATGTAAAAATACAGTGTGATATATATGAGTTATACAATGTACATAAAGTATGATATACATGTATTATACAATGCACAGCTACCAGTATGCCACCATTTCAAATTGCCCGTTTTTAAGTGACAACTTTATGAAGTGATGAAATATGACAGAAATAGGACAGAAAGGGGCCAGAATTTTCACCTCTCCGCTGAGTAACTGGTACGCCGTTCTTCCCTGTGCTCACTGTTGCAATCTACCTTGCAGTCTTTTGCCTCCTATCCTACCACCCAATCTTTCCCCAGAGAGTTATGCCCCCATCAGCTCATCCCTCCTTCCCTCTCCTATGCACACTTCCCATGCACTACTCACTTGCTATAACTTACGCAAACCACCCGCTTTCATGGTGCTGCTCTTAAAGGAGTTGTCTCATTACAAGCTTTCAGCCTACTTCAATGTGTCTGGTAGCAAAGGTTTTTTGAATTTAGGGGCGTGCTTCTTGTCTGCCTCTTCTCCTCCCTCTTCCCCCCTCCCCTCAGCACACAGAAAGCTCTCCTCCATAACTTCTTTACAGCAGGGGGAGGGCGAGGGGGTTTGCTGCCAGAGTTAACCCTGTGTGTGCCTGCCTAGGTCTGCTGCAGGCTGCTCACTGCTAGATCAGCTGCACTGTCAGCTCCTCAGAGTCAGGAGACAACAGGGAGAGGGCTAATCTATTAGTGTGGAGAGGTCTGTGAAGCTGTGTATGCTAATAGCAGAGCAGGGGGGGATGTAAGTGTTCCTATACCCCCTGCTTAGCATACAAATCTCCATCTCAAGCAACAACAAACAAACCCTGTCAGAACAGATGCAGGGCAGCTGTGAAGTGTGTTACTATAATCACCATGTGTCACTAATACAGCAGAGCAGGGAGGGGTATGAACCGTTCACATGCCCCCCTGATCTGTTCTATTAGTATAGTCAGAGCTCCACAGACACATCATGATTATAGTAACACACTTCACTGCTATCAGCCTGTGATTATAGTCTAGCAGTGAGCAGCCTGCTCGAGACCTAGGCAGGCACACACAGGGTTAACTCTGGCAGCAAACCCCCTCGCCTTCCCCCTGCTGTATAGAAGTTATGGAGGAAAGCTTTCTGTGTGCTGAGGGGAGGGGGGAAGAGGGAGGAGAAGAGGCAGACAAGGAGCACGCCCCTAAATTCAAAAATCCTTTGCTGCAAGACACATTGAAGTAGGCTGAAAGCTTGTAATGAGACAACTCCTTTAAGAGCAGCACCATGAACGCAGGTGGTTTGCGGAAGTTATAGCAAGTGAGTAGTGCATGGGAAGTGTGCATAGGAGAGGGAAGGAGGGATGAGCTGATGGGGGCATAACTCTCTGGGGAAAGATTGGGTGGTAGGATAGGAGGCAAAAGACTGCAAGGTAGATTGCAACAGTGAGCACGGGGAAGAACGGCGTACCAGTTACTCAGAGGAGAGGTGAAAATTCTGGCCCCTTTCTGTCCTATTTCTGTCATATTTCATCAATTCAAAAAGTTATCACTTAAAAACTGGCAATTTGAAATGGTGGCATACTGGTATATGTGCATTGTATAATACATGTATATCATACTTTATGTACATTGTATAATTCATATATATCACACTGTATTTTTACATTGTATAATACATGTATATCACCCTGTATATGTATATTGTATAATACATGTATATCACACTATATATATGTGCATTGTATATTACATGTATATCACGCTGTATATGTGTACATTGTATAATACATGTATATCACACTGTATATGTGCATTGTATATTACATGTATATCACCCTGTATATGTACACTGTATAATACATGTATATCACACTATATATGTACATTGTATAATACATGTATATCACACTGTATTGTACATTGTACAATACATGTATATCACCCTGTAGATGTGCAGTGTATAATACATGTATATCACACTGTATATGTACATTGTATATTACATGTATATCACTCTGTATATGTATATTGTATAATACATGTATATCACACTGTATATGTACATTGTATATTACATGTATATCACTCTGTATATGTACATTGTATAATACATGTATATCACACTGTATATGTACATTGTATATTACATGTATATCACTCTGTATTTGTACATTGTATAATACATGTATATCACACTGTATATGTGTATTGTATATTACATGTATATCACCCTGTATATGTGCATTGTATAATACATGTTTATCACCCTGTATATGTATATTGTATAATACATGTATATCACGCTGCATATGTGTATTGTAAATTACATGTATATCACACTGTATATGTACATTGTATATTACAAGTATATCACACTTTATAATTCATTGTATAATACATGTATATAACACTATATATCTACATTGTGTAATACATGTATATCACACTCTAAATGTATATCGTATAATACACACTGCATATGTGTATTGTATATTACATGTATATCACACTGTATATGTACATTGTATATTACATGTATATCACTCTGTATTTGTGCATTGTATATTACATGTATATCACCCTGTATATGTATATTGTATAATACATGTATATCACCCTGTATATGTATATTGTATAATACATGTATATGACACTGTATATGTACATTGTATATTACATGTATATCACCCTGTATATGTACATTGTATATTACATGTATATCACCCTGTATATGTACATTGTATAATACATGTATATAACACTATATATGTGCATTGTACGATACATGTATATCCCTGTGTATATGTACATTGTATATTACATGTATATCACTCTGTATTCGTGCATTGTGTATTACATGTATATCACACTGTATATGTACATTGTATATTACATGTATATCACACTGTATATGTACATTGTATATTACATGTATATCACATTGTATATGTACATTGTATAATACATGTATATCACACTGTATATGTGCATTGTATAACACATGTATATCACACTGTATATGTACATTGTATATTACATGTATATCACCCTGTATATGTGCATTGTATAATTCAAGTATATAGCCCTGTATATGTACATTGTATAAAACATGTATATCACATTTTATATGTACATGTATATTACATGTATATCACACTGTATATGAGCATTGTATATTACATGTATATCACACTGTATATGTACATTAGTCTGTATGAGGAGTGGCAGCCCATTGGCTCGTTGCACTCCGCCTACCTCTTTTACACCCGTGCAGGGTTATTCAGTAGCAAGTTCTTTTCACTCCCTGAGATGTTGTAGTCTGAACAGGCTCCTAGAGAGGTAACATTTTAGTGTTAGGAACTCACCTGTGCTGGGATCCCCTTGACGCAATTGGGAGGTGAGCTTAAACATTTTTGATCAAAACTGTGAACTAAGAATCCCAGGTTTTCATATTTCATTAGCAGTAATGCATTTTTAAAAATTCCTATATGCCTTTGATGTTTTACTTAGTTTTTAGTGTGCCACTGATATTTGGAATAGATCTACCCTGTGTCAGTCACTGCACTGGGCGCCCATTCAGTATATAATACAACAGAAACTCATAATTCTCACCCATAATGCTCTCCACAGCGCTGCACCCCCTACATCTCCGCCCTCATCTCTATCTATCACCCTACCTGAACTCTCCACAGCGCTGCACACCCCTAAATCTCCTCCCTCATCTCTGTCTACCACCCTACACGGTCTCTCCACAGCGCTGCACCCCCTACATCTCCTCCCTCATCCTCTGTCTCCCAAACCCTCCCACGGTCTCTCCACAGCGCTGCACACCCTACATCACCTCCCTCATCTCTGTCTACCACCTACACGGTCCCCTCCACAGTGCTGCCCCCCCTACATCTCCCTCCCTCATCTCCGTCTACCACCCTACCCGGTTCCCCAAAAGCGCTGCACCCCCCTACATCTCCTCCCTCATCTCTGTTTACCACCCTTCCCGCTCTCCCCACAGTGCTGCACCCCCTACATCTCCTCCCTCATCTCTATCTACCACCCTACCTGGTCTCTCCACGGCACTGCCATCCCCTACATCTCCTCCCTCATCTGTGTCTACCACCCTATCCAGTCTCTCCACAGTGCTGCACCCCCTACATCTCCTCCCTCATCTTTGTCTACCACCCTACCCATTCTCTCCACCGCACTGCGCCACCTACATCTCCTCCCTCATCTCTGTCTAATACCCTACCCAGTTTCTCCACAGTGCAGCACCCCCCTACATCTCCTCCCTCATCTCTGTCTACCACCCTACCCGGTCTCTCCACAGTGCTGCACCCCCCTACATCTCCTCCCTCATCTCTGTCTACCACCCTACCCGGTCTCTCCACAGTGCTGCACCCCCTACATCTCCTCCCTCATCTCTGTCTACCACCCTACCTGGTCTCTCCACAGTGCTGCACCCCCCTAGATCTCCTCCCTCATTTCTGTCTACCACCCTACCGCGTCTCTCCACAGTGCTGCACCCACTAAATCTCCTCCCTCATCTCTGTCTACCACCGTACATGGTCTCTCCACAGCTCTGCACCCCCTACATATCCTCCCTCATCTCTGTCTACCACCCTACCCGGTCTCTCCACACTGCTGCACCCCCTACATCTCCTCCCTCATCTCTGTCTACCACCCGACCCGGTCTCTCAAGAGTGCTGCACCCCTCTACAACTCCTCACTCATCTCTGTCTACCACCGTACATGGTCTCTCCACAGCGCATTCACCCCCTACATTCCATCCCTCATCTCTGTTCTACCACCCACTACCCGGTCTCTCCATGTGCCTGCCCTCCTACATCTCCTCACTCATCTCTGTCTACCACCCTACCCGGTCTCTCCACAGTGCTGCACCCCCTACAATCTCCTCCCTCATCTTCTGTTCACCACCCCTACCCGGTCTCTCCATAGTGCTGCACCCCTACAGCTCCTCCTCATCTCTGTCTACCACCCTCCCATGGTCTTCCACAGCTCTGCACCGCTACAAAATCCTCCCTCATCTCTGTCTAACCAACCTATACCGTCTTGCCACACTGCTGGAACCCCCTACATCTCCTCCCTCATCTCTGTCTACCACCCTACCCAGTCTCTCCATAGTGCTGCCCCCCCTACATCTCCTCACTCATCTCTGTCTACCACCGTACATGGTCTCTCCACAGCGCTTCACCCCCCTACATCTCCTCCCTCATCTCTGTCTACCACCCTACCCGGTCTCTCCATAGTGCTGCCCCTCCTACATCTCCTCCCTCATCTCTGTCTACCACCCTACCCGGTCTCTCCACAGTGCTGCACCCCCTACATCTCCTCCCTCATCTCTGTCTACCACCCTACCCGGTCTCTCCATAGTGCTGCACCCCCTACATCTCCTCCCTCATCTCTGTCTACCACCCTACATGGTCTCTCCACAGCGCTGCACCCCCCTACATCTCCTCCCTCATCTCTGTCTACCACCCTACCCGGTCTCTCCACAGTGCTGCACCCCCTACATCTCCTCCCTCATCTCTGTCTACCACCCTACCCGATCTCTCCACAGTGCTGCACCCTCCTACATCTCCTCCCTCATCTCTGTCTACCACCTTACCCAGTTGCTCCACTCTGCTGATGATATCAGATTACATTCCTCACTCATCTGAACCTCCCATGCACATCTCCAAGATTTTACACGTCCTGCACCGGTTCTCTGGAACAAGCTACTCCGTACAATCAGGCACACTCATAACCCTCAGAATACACCGTCTTAGGCAGGCCGATCAAGATCCCTAATTGCTAACCCCCCACTTTTGGGCACTCAAAGACATTTACCTGTATATAGATGTACGGTCTGGGTTGCACTTTTTATGTAAACTTCCTTGTATTTATGTCACATGGCTGGACCATTGTAAACCAAGCACTTCTCACCCTTTGTCTCACCCATACACCCTAATAGATTGTAAGCTCTTGTGAGCAGGGCCCTCACACCTTGGGCGACACGTATGAACGTGGCTGCGCCAGATATCTAGCATCTATTCAGCTCGATATCAGACGCAGCCCCGTTCGTACATGTTTAAAGGGGTTTTGCCACAAAGTAAAATTGACGTGGGATGTTTGAAAATTAAATAATAAACATTTTCACCATTCATCATTATTAAAAATTCTGGACCGTTTTTGTCTTAGCTGCTCCTTTAGTGATCCATTGGTTACAGCTCATCTCCAGGGGATACGACCAGGGCTGAGAGCTCCTCAGTCCTGGTCGCACATGCTCAGACATCACCTCTCCTCTCAGGCAGCTACTGAGTGTTCAAACCCCAGGTGCTGTCATTCTACTCCTGTCCTTTGGACTAGTTAGTAATAAGTCAAACAGTGCAAATAAAAAAAAAAAAAAAACCTCAATGAGGTCTGTGCATTGATGAAGAGGAAAAAAAATCCACAGGTTAAGTTCCTGCAGGGATTTGAAAAAAGTACCCTTGTGCTGTAAAGCAAAAATGTTAGCTCTGAGCTACAGTGTAGCTACTTAAAATTCTATCCATAAACAGATCTTTCTTTGACTAGAGAGAGGAAAGGCCTGGTGATGTCATCCTGCTGGGTCACATGATCTGCAATTCAAACAAATCACACACGCCCCCTTCTGAGCGCACAGAGCTGAAGAGCAGGATGCAGGAGGTATGAGATGAGATTGAGGCAAAACCCCTTTAAATGTCCCGCACGCTATTATCAGGCGCATTACAGAGCATCCATGGCATTTTTTAATGCACCTGAGATCGGGGGGTGTGCGGGAGGCGGGGCGCACTACAACCGTACAAAGCTATAGATTTATTGCTTCATTACGGCAATTCCAGGCGCATTACTGCTGGGACAGGTAGAGCACTTTCAAAGTGATTTATCTGAGCCAGAAGTGTCGTGTTAGCGCTAGAATGCGCCTGACTTATGACCCACATTAGAACAGGTTCATAAATCAGGCGCATTCTAGCCTATTGTTATGCACATGAAATTTGGTGTGTAAACGCCAAATTTCATTAATACCGCCCCTTGTGTCTGACCTGTAAGTAGCTTTTTACTGTGTAATGTCTGATGTGTCTGTACGTATACCCTCTACATTGTACAGTGCTGCGGAATATGGTGCTATATAAAGATTCTTACTATTACAGTGTGATATACATGTATTATACCAGAGGTGGCACTCAGGGCCAGGCTGCCCACTCGCTGGCTTCCTGCACTGGGACACGGACGCCGCACTGGGAGGGCTCGGTGTCCGGGTCACAGTGTCGGATCTGGGGCCTCCGGTAGGCCCCAGGGCTATCACCAAGGGGCCCGCCGCGGACCGTCAGCGCTGACCGTCATCTGGGCAGCGGTGCGATGTAGTTACATCATCGCGATGCTGCCTCTCCTCAGCCGCACAGCCGAGGAGCTGCCGGAGGAGCGTCCTAGTGCTGGTGGCGTGATGAGGACCGCGCTGGGAAAGAGGTAAGGTGAGTATTAATATTATTGCTTTTATTGGTGGACATTATCTTCTGCCTGTGAGGAGCAAGCTATCTATATACTGCCTGTGGGGAGCTAGCTATCTATATACTGCCTGTGGGGAGCTAGCTATCTATATACTGCCTGTGGGGAGCTAGCTATCTATATACTGCCTGTGGGGAGCTAGCTATCTATATACTGCCTGTGGGGAGTGAGCTATCTATATACTGCCTGTGGGGAGCTAGCTATCTATATACTGCCTGTGTGGAGCTAGCTATCTATATACTCCTATGCTGTGGGGAGCAAGACTATCTATATACTGCCTGTGGGGAGCGAGCTATCTATATACTGCCTGTGGGGAGCTAGCTATCTATATACTGCCTGTGTTGAGCGAGCTATCTCTATACTGCCTGTGGGGAGTGAGCTATTTATATACTGCCTGTGGGGAGTGAGCTATCTATATACTGCCTGTGGGGGGTGAGCTATCTATATACTGCCTGTGGGGAGCTAGCTATCTATATACTGCCTGTGGGGAGCTAGCTATCTATATACTGCCTGTGGGGAGCAATCTATCTATATACTGCCTGTGGGGAGATAGCTATCTATATACTGCCTGTGGGGAGCTAGCTATCTATATACTGCCTGTGGGGAGCTATTTATCTACTGCCTGTGGGGAGCTATATAACACCTGTAGGGTGCTATCTTCCGCCTGTGGGGAGCTGTCTACCGCCTGTGGGGAGCTGTCTACCGCCAGGGGGGAGCTGTATACCGCCTGTGGAGAGCTGTATACTGCATGTGGGGAGCTGTATACTGCATGTGGGGAGCTGTATACTGCCTTTGGGGAGCTATCTACTGCCTGTGGAGAGCTATATAGTGCCTGTGGGGACCTGTATACTGCCTGAGGAGACATATATCTATATACCTGCCTGACTGAGGGGACATATATCTATATACCTGCCTAATTGAGGGGACTAATTAAGTAAGGAGTTGCTGGAAAAGTGAGGATTCTAAGATATTTGTGTCCAAATCTTCAGGGACGAGTGTTGGTCAGGAGAAGTCAGCATGAAGGTGTGAACCGGATGGAGAAGAAACCAGAATATGAACGACTCATCGGAGAAACGTCACCTGTGAGTCACTAAATGTGCCTGAATTGTAATCTCTGATATGTGTGCAAAGTGTAAGGGTTTATATTCAGTAGTGGAGTGGCGGTATTATTCAGTCACTCTGTGGTGGTGATACGTAGCGGGATTATTCTGTCACGATGTGGTGGTGATACGTAGCGGTATTATTCGGTCACTATGTGGTGGTGGTGTTGTGGTATTATTCAGTCACTATGTGGTGGTGGTGGTGTTGTGGTATTATTCAGTCACTATGTGGTGGTGAGATGTGGTCGTGGTGTTGTGGTATTATTCTGTCACTATGTGGTGGTGAGATGTGGTCGTGGTGTTGTGGTATTATTCTGTCACTATATGGTGGTGATATGTGGTCGTGGTGTTGTGGTATTATTCAGTCACTATATAGTGGTGAGATGTGGTCGTGGTGTTATGGTATTATTCAGTCACTATATGGTGGTGATATGTGGTCGTGGTGTTGTGGTACTATTCTGTCAACTGTCTGCTGAGCACCTGTGTACACTGCTATCTACCACTATATGGTCACTATATAGTGGAAATATGGCAGAGGGATGGGCTAAGCAGCTGTCACATCCCTCGTATTAATTGTTGTGCGGCCCCGCTTCCCGACGCCACCTCCCTGCTTCCTGCCAACATCGTCGGCACTTTGCAGCAACTAAGGTTATTTCGACTGTAAATTTTTATAAATGAAATTTCACACAAATAAAGCCTTCACAAATTTCAGAAAGTATCCAAAAGGAAACAACATTGGTGAGATAATATAGGCATTACAGAGTGTAACACAGATATTTCCAATGTACAAAAATAAATTGCAATCTAAGTACTTGAACCTTTGGTACCAACTTTGCGAACACTGTAAGCCAATCCGGTAAGTGGCTGTCTACACATTAACTTAACACGAGAAGAAGAGAAAAATAAGGAAAAAAAAACCTAAAAACAAACTTTTGAGACAGGGAAAGACAGACAACATGACGCGCAGTTTGGGCACTCGGTCTCTAAAAGGTTCGCCATCACTGTATTATACAATGCTCATATACAGTGGGATTTTCATGTATTATACAATGCAGATAGAGGGTGATATATACGTATTATACAATGCACATATACAGTGTGATTTCACTTGTATTTACATGTACATAGAGTGTGATATAAAGTTATACAATGTAATTATAAGGTGAATACACTGTATTATACAATGACATTTATACAGTGTGATATACAGTATAGTGGTGTTATATACAGTGTGATATACAGTGTATTATACAAGTACATATACCATGTCAATTACAAAAATACAATTGCAATCAATGTACTTGAACTTGGGCCAACTTTGAACATGTAAAATACGGTAAGTGGTGTTAACATTAACTTAAAAACGAGAATACAGGTAATAATAGGTAAAAATAAAAAACTAAAAACAATGCTTTTGAGACATGTAATATACAGCACACTATGAGTGGCAGTTATAAAAGACTCGGTGTACTAACATGGTTTCGCCATATCATGTCATTATACAATGCATATACAGTGGGATTATACATGTATTATACAATGCAGATAGAGGGTGATATATACGTATTATACAATGCACATATACAGTGTGATCTACATGTATTATACAATGCAAATATACAGGGTGATATACATGTATTATACAATGTACATATACCGTGTGATATACAAGTATTATACAATGTACATATACCGTGTGATATACAAGTATTATACAATGTACATATACAGTGGGATTTTCATGTATTATACAATGCTCATATACAGTGGGATTTTCATGTATTATACAATGCAGATAGAGGGTGATATATAGTATATAATTACAATGCAGGATAGAGGGTATATCCCATGTATTCTACAATAGCACATTATACCTCAGAGGTGATTTTTATATACCTGAGGTTTTTATACAAGTGTACTTTTTTATACTATTGTGATATGCACTAGTATTTTAATGACATTTATTTTTGTACATTTAGTGTGGAATATTTTAACATTTTTAATATTTTTTCAATTTAAATGCACATATTACAGTGATGAATATACTATGTAGGTATACTAGTTGGTACCTTACGTTGGAGTGATAATACATTGTAATTATAACAATGTTTTTCATATACCGGGGTGTTATTTACAGTGTACTGATTTAATGTAGCTATTGCTTTTAGTGTGATATTACATGTTTAAATATACAAGGGCACATTCTGTTTTTATGATTATCCCACAAATCTTAAACAATTACAATGTACATACACAAATGATATACATGATATTATACAATGTGTGATTGGTGTTGCTGTGGTTTTTTTGTACAGAATATGGTACAACATATATACAAAGGAGCGTCAATCCAATCTGGACCTTCCAAGCCGCCTCCTTCCCTGAGTTACACCGTATCCAAACAGAGACTCGGTATAGTACAATCCAAAACGATCATCACTCGCAGGTTACAACCAAGTTTAGGCAAAGAAAGAAGAAGAAGAAGCACAAAGATAAATCAGGAAAATTAGTAAACTAAAGCTCAGACACTGGAGAGCAATTCCAATTTAGTCCCAGCTTTATTGCTATAAACGAATAAACATAAGTTTCTAAAAACAACGCGTTTCGTTGGGAACACTGGTCCCGCTTCCTCAGGTTAATAGATAAACATAGATCACTGAGCTGCATTAAAGTATCTGGATTTTGGAGCCTTACAACCATGGTCTTAATGAGATCTAAGAATTGTTAGATTCATTAAAAAAAATAAAAAAATTCTTCTGTTTTTTTTTTTTTTTTTAAAATCCCATTTTTATAATAAACATTGAAAAATGTTTAAGTCATACATTCCTTCATAAATAAAGATCTGCGCGTCGAAGCGCCTGTTTTCACGTGTTTTTCCGTGAAAACTGCGCCTGATGTATGTCGGCGCCGAAGTGTGCTCATACATGAGGGGCAAACTTCGACGCCTCCGAAAGACAGACCACATTGAAATTGTTCTGAAATCGAGCTTTAATGCGCCTCACTTTGCCGACCCGCATTCATACATGCGTCGGTGTTTTCGAATGTGGTGCGTCCCGCCCCGGAACGCCCACACCGCGCCCCTTTATGTTAGGCGCATTAGAAATTGGCGAAGCTTTCGCCTAATGCGCCTAACACATAGCGGAGATGCGTTCGACAACGGAGCCGGCACAGAGAGGCGCATTATACGCCAGAAAACCGGCGAAAACGCCGATCATACATGTCCCCCATAATTATTGTATTTTTATATACAAATTGATCTTCACTTTGGAGACATAAGTATGTAAAACCTTTCTGTCTTAGAAGATTCCCTTTGTTCATTAGATAGTTTGCTTAATAACAGTGTATTCATCACTAGTAAGGGAGGTATGTGTGAAGTTAATGCACAGTGTGAACTAACCTCTGGTGAAACGACCACCCCAGCTGTAGAGCAGACTAGCTCAAGGGTGCCCCTAGAGGTCGTGATTAACAGTGCTAGGAGTATTGCAGAGGATGTGTGCCTGGTGGTGGAGGACAATCTGGAGAAATGTGCTACCGCTACAGTCTCAGGTGGGGATCACAGACAATAAAAAAATAACCAAATCAAGAGTTACAATATCTCAGTTACTTGGCAGAAAATATCAAATATTCAGTGTCAAGTCCATATTAGTCACATATTTTCTTAAAAAAACAAACCATCATGGAAGAAAATTTCAAACTTATGATTAGAAGAATTGTTGCTTTATTTTCTTTCAAATAAATGGAAGTGGGGTTGTGACGTCCTAGCAATAAAATGTATGCTATCCCTGATATTCACCCTATGCTTGCTTCCTATCAAAATCGCAGTAATTGCCCCGAAAGGGGCGGCCCCACTAACCGGTGGCTGACCCAGTTAAATAGCTGCCAAGGCCCTACAGAAAGCAAAAATATATACAAAAGTAAAGGGGTGAAAGATCATGATAGTGTCTACAAGCTGATAGACAGCAATAGCTATCAAGTCCTGACACGTTTCCCCCTGTTGCTACCCTGTTTCCCCGAAAATAAGACCTAGTGCATTTTTTTGATGCAATTCAGAGTTTGGCTGCTTCTGCTGATGTCTGTGATGAAATCACTGCAGTATATTAATACAGGCTGATGTTTCGTTCAACAATAAATGTAAATTCTTGTTCATGGAAAAATAAGACATCCCCTAAAAATAAGTCTTAACTCGTCTTTAGGAGCAACAATTAATATAAGACACTGTCTTATTTTCAGGGAAACAGGGTAATATCAGGGTTCCTAAGGAAACGAAGGTGGTATTTGTCGGTATCTTATACTCCAAGTGGAGTGATACTGATAGATCAGGCACCGCACTGCAACTAAGTGCCTGGTGTTTAAAAATCCATAGTACCCCTCCTTCTATCCTTAGTTAGCGAATGAAGCATTGCAACAACTTGATAATCTAAGTACTACATCTTACCTTACTTGGTGCATACATATTCAACCGTATATACTCGAGTATAAGCCGAGGCACCTAATTGTGGTAGGCAGATATAGGCAGGTATAGGCAGTTTAATGTCCCCCATAGGCAGGTATAGACAGGTAAATGTCCCCCATAGGCAGGTTTAGGCAGTTTAATGTCCCCTATAGGCAGGTATATCTCCCCCAGAGGCAGGTATAGGCAGGTATATGTCCCCCAGAGGCAGGTATATGTCCCCCAGAGGCAGGTATATGTTCCCCATAGGTAAGTATAGGCAGGTATATGTCCCCCACAGGCAGGTATACGCAGGTATATGTCCCCCATAGGCAGGGTTAGGCAGTTTAATGTCCCCCATAGGCAGGTATATGCCCCCCATAGGCAGGTATATGCAGGTATATGTCCCCCATAGGCAGGTTTAGGCAGTTTAACGTCCGTCATATGCAGGTATAGGTGCCCCATAGGCAAGTATAGGTAGGTATATATCCCCCATAGGCAGGTATAGATAGGTATATGTCTCCCATATACAGGTATAGGCAGGTATATGTCCCCCAGAGGCAGGTTATAGGCAGGTATAGGCAGGGTTTAAAAAAAAAAAAAGTACTCACCTCTCTCCCTTGCTGCTCCAAGGTGCTCCGTCTTCTTCACCTGCACAGGGGGTGTGATGTCATCAAGCCGCGCAGGCAGTGTGATGACACAGCTCGCCGACTGTGCAGGATACTCCTATAGTCCACAAGCCCTATTCCGGAGTAGGGAGCACTCACTCTGTGCTCTGCAATAGTATCTACAGCTGTATGCTCTCCCAGAGGAAGCACATACAGCTGAAGAGGTCGCCGCTAGCGCCCGGACGCCGACCGTGACTAGAATATAAGCCGAGGAAGGCTTTTCCAGCACATTTTTTTTACTCGGGTATATATGGTAAATAAAGGTAAAGTAAACTAATAGTGATGTCCTCATTTTTTTCATAAAACATATGCATACAATTAGGTCAACATGGTCTCATTTAAAATCTATCCAGTTGATACATATGTGCACACTATACATACATATAATAATGTGATTGCCTGTAGCAACAAGGTATCCTCTGCATCCACCTTATGAATAGGAGTCCTCTGCAGCTGTGTGTGAAGTGTCTGGAGTCCAGTAGGTAAATGTGTCTACCATAGACTCCAGCCCGCTGTGTGTACATGATTGTAGCGTGCAAGCTGCAGGTATGGCTCTGACAAAAGTGCTGAATTCTCCCATAACAACCATTACAGGCGATGGTGAAGTGCCTCCACATTGTGCGGAATGAAAAGAGCTGCTAGAGAGTGTGCACTCAGGTGCGTAGGTGCAGGTATGAGTCCTCAGGTGGGGCAAAGATGCCTGGTTCTGAGGCAACTGATACATTTTCCCTAGAGGTTATGGTGGAAAATAGTACCAGTATCACAGAGGCGGTGTGTCCTGTGGGTGATAGCAGGCGGAGAGTGGTGCGCTGCTCCCAATGGAACTAAAGTGTAGTCACTAGTAACCAGGGTAACTGCACCTACTAAAAATGGTTGGTAAAAGGTGAAA
>JAODAL010029275.1:0-51892 GCA_025379985.1 Phyllomedusa bahiana
CAGTGTTATCTGCGCCACACACTTTCTCTCCCCAAACATGTTCCGAGGGCAGCTAGGAGATGAATTTAATAATATCCCTATTTTTTATAACAAGTCCCTAAAAAGTATACCCAAAAAAGGGGCAAAATTGATTTTTTCCACCTCCTCCTTCTCCTTTCTTCTCGCTTATGTTTTTCTCTTTCCTAATATAAAAAGCCTATAGTAGGATAATCCGTCAAAAAAGGCCCATTGTGCCTTTTGCCTTTTAAAAAATTGAATTATCAGCGTTATTCCCAACCTTTTCTTATATTTAAATATAAAACATTTCAGACAAAACCGTATCTGGGTCAACATCTAATTTTTTAAAGCATTTTCATTAAACATTTTTAAAATTATATGTAAAATTTTTTGGTTTTAAAATGTTATTTATACTGAAGTATAATCATTTCGTGTTCTTTTTTTTTTTTCCCAAACACTTCTTTTCTTTTTTTAGGGGGTTTGATAAACCAAAAGTTCAGCTTTATGTGATTTTTTTTAATATTTACAAGTTTAGAGACTGAATTGTGCAAAGGAATAAGTGGGTTCACACTTTGTCAGGGTTTGGGAAAATTTAGAGGTGGAAACAGATTCATTTTATGACGGGCACCAAAGATGCCGAACGGAAATCATTCTTTTAACAGTAAAAATGAGCACAAAAGGGGACTATTTTTGACAGTAAAAAATAACTCTGAATGGCACCTCCCAAACAAAAGTGACCCGGTAACATAAGCTTTTTAACGTATTTTAGGTATGTATTCAGGGTTACAAAAATTTAAAAACCCAGATTAAGAGTGGGGGTTCTGCAGTTTCGATGCCTCACCCAAAAGTGAAAAAGCAAAAAAAGTTTTATTTGTCAAAAAAATGCACTTCAGGCAAATTTAAATAAAGAGGATGTTTTTTTTTTTTTTTTTTAAAGTGCTAAAACAACAAAAAATCTTCTAATGGACAACAAATAAAGACCTGCGAATACGAAAAATTTATTTAGACTATATTTTTCACATTTCAACCCAATTTGAAATTTTTTTTCAGTTTCCCAATACTTTTAAAGGGTGATTTTAGCACTATTTAAAAAAAACACTTGACCCCCCAAAAAACAAGTCTTTTTATGTTTATATAGATGAAAAATAAAAAAATTTTTACTTTGGAAGGTCACCCCTTGTCATCTAGCACAACTTTCTTTTTTTCTCCTTGTTCTATACATTTGCTGCTTTTCACCATCGGGCACAAAACTAAACCCTATCGCCGCAGCCATTTTGACCTTATGCCGAGTCCCATTTTTCAAATCTGACGTTACTTTAAAACGTTATAACTTTTTAAGCCTTTTCCGCCCCAGTGTTTTTTGAGAATCTTTCTTCATGATACCGTTTTTAAAAATTGTAATCATTTTGGGCTTTACAATGTAATTTGTTTTATTTGTGAAAAATTCATAAAAATTTTTGGAAACTTTTTGGTATTTTCAAAGTTAAAAAATTTTTTCTCTGTAAGAAAAATTATACTAAAAAATTTTTTAAAATTTGCATCTACCTATGCCCTTTTTTTAAATTGGCATCATTTTTTAAATTTCTTTATTTTTTTAAAGACATTTAGGGGGCCCTTTCAAATTTTTGAAAATTGCAAACGTGTTTTTTGGGACCAGTCCCTTCTATTTGGGGGTTTTTATGTTAACACTCCCCCTAAATGACTATATCTAAAAACGGCTCCCCTTAAATATTCAAATCACATTTTGGAAGTTTGTTAACCCCTTAGGTGTTTTACGCAATTAAGGGGGGAAAATGTCAAAATTTTAATTTTTTTTTTCAAAAAATTTTAATTTTTAGTCCATAATTTACTGGAAAACAATTTTGGTTTTTTGTTTTTAGAAAAATCTATTTTGGCTCTAGTGCACTAATTACTCAACCCCAAGCCAAATAGGAAAAAGGCACCTACTGTATTTTAGGGCCCATTTCATTAGAGTATTTTTAGGGATTATTTCAAGTTTGCGGGCACCCTAGGGGGCTAAATTTAAAACCCCCTAGAGGCACCTAATATTGGACACAGCACCCTTAAGGGAATTTAAAACCTGGATAAGGATTTTATTTACCGCACAGGTGTTTACAAAAATTTTTTAGCATTAGGGTGGGACAATGAAACATTTGATATTTTTCCCGAATATAAGTTTTAGTTGAAAATTGTTAAATTTTTACTATTTTTCAGTAAAAATAAGGCTCTGAATGGCACCTCCGACACAAATGTGAACCAGGCTGAACACAAAGCTTTTTAAGTATATTTTAGGTATGTATTCAGGCTGTACAAAACTATAACAGCCTAGCATTAAGAGTGGTGTCATGCAAGCTTTTTTTTGGAAACAATACTACTGCAGTTTTTTGAGTCAAACCCGGACTGGATTGAAATGTAAATGAAAAGATGAAGGAAGGACTTATCCTACTTACTGGATCTATTTCCCGGGCTTTGACTCAACAAAAGAATTAAAAATGGCATTGGTGTTTTTCTCAAAATGTTTGTGTGTGAAACTCCCCTAAAACTGTCCTCTCATTTGCAGGGGACTGTAAGCAATGCTTATGTTTTTTCTGCTGGTCAGCCTGAAGAGAGTGACTACTTGTGTGAGACACACTACCCACTTACCTGTTCACTGTTTCGTTTGGCTCTTTGCTTTCACGTTCAGACCGCTCCATCAGGCAGCCTGTGCTGCTGTGTAGTCTGCTTCTCCCTAGTGCACACGATGCTCCTTGATGAATGAAAGAACCATTGGCACCTCCACTTATGGCAGCTTTAGATTCCTATTCAGTGGGACACTCTCCCATAGCCCAATTCCCTGATCTCATTTGTTATATGTGTTGACTAGTTATCCTGGCCATTTTCTTGTCTGCTGCCTGCCCTGACCTGCTCAGACTTGTGTTTGATTGAATGGTACCAGTCCTGACCCTTTGCCTGTTGACTACATGTATGGCGCTCCATCTGTGCACATAAGGATTTTAGCCATTTTCTTGGGAGACTGCACTTAAGTTAGTAGGGGGATCTAGGGCAGCACATCCAAGTGAAGAAACTGTTTATTAACTACACAACATTTCGGCTAAAAATGAGCAAACATTGCAGGTATTTCTTCATGCATGGGTTACACATTGAATTAAGAACTTTTTGGTACAAGTGTGCATCCATATCCAGTGTTGTTTTCCATTCTGGGTTATTGCACTTAGGTTAGTGACCTGGTAGTTTTCTGCAGCAAAGTCTAAGCTCCATTATGAGGTTGAGGGTGAAGACCAGGGGCTCCTTACATTTTGCTTATCACTACACTATACACCAAGTTTCCCACCTGTCTACAGGTGAGCCCCCTGACATTTCCCCCTGGACAAAACAAACGTTTTTTGGTAAATAAATGATTTTTGATGTTAAATTATGCTAGATTTTTTTTTGTGGGGAACCCTTTAAAGGTACCTGTCTATATTTAGTGCTTTATGGCTCTGTATATTAAACCCTTAAGCCGAAACGTCTGAAAGTACTAATGACCACACAATTTTTTTTCGTTTTTTGCCTCCCTGCGTTTCAAGAGCAGAACTTTTTAATTTTTTGAATGACCCAGTTGTATCAGGCCTTGTTTCGGGCAAGTTTTTTGGAAAAGTTCACTTACAATTACGCAGAATTTTTTTAAATTTTTTTTTTTAAACCATTTACATTTGACACTTATTAACTTGTTAGATTAATTCTACAGGGTTTTTAAAGGTCGTGTGGTACCTAATATGTGCAGCTTTGTTTTTTTTGTGTAATGTTTGCACTATTATTTTTATTAAATATTTGTTTTTATTTCATTTTTTATTTTATTTATTTTTCTACACTTTTTTCTGTTTTTTACTTTTTTTTTTTAAATTCCCCTTAAGGATAACTGTGTTACATTTTTTTTTTTGCACTTAGTAATGGATTAGCTAATACATTATAATCTGTGTCAGTTTAACACAGGCAGCGATCAGGGCAGCACACAGTCTGCCCCATCGCTGGCTGCCCTCATCGCTGGGACCCAGGGCTGCCAACAGAAATTTTTTGGGCCCCATACAGCTGAAGCAAACTGGGCCCCCCCCCAAACCCCGCCCCAGCTGGGTTGGTGGCCGGACATGCGGGTAGGAGCTGGGTTCGGTAACGTGTAAGGGCTTTTTTCACACGGAGTATACATGCTTTTCGGATCCGTCTTGGGGTCTGCTCTGTAGGTAGTCAGGCAGGTAGCCGGGCAGGCAGGTGGGTAGCCAGACGAGTAGGTAGGTAGCCAGACTAGGTAGCCAGGCAGGTAGCTAGGTAGCAAGGCCGGCAGGGCGGTAGTTGGGCAAGCAAGTAAATTGCCGAATGGGTTGGTAGCCTGGCTAGGTAGCCAAGCGGGCGGGTCGGTAGGTAGCCAGACATGCAGGTGGGTAGCCAAGTGGGAGGATAGGTAGCCAGGCAGGCAGATAGATAGCTGGGCAGGTTGATAGCCTGGCTAGGTAGCCAGAGGGCAGGTAATAGGTAGCGAGGTGGGTAGCCAAGTAGCTGGGTTTGGGCGAGTAGTAGTAGCCAGGCAGACTGTTAGGTAGGGAGGTGCCAGGAAGGAAGGTGGGTAGCCAGGTGGGTAGGTAGGTAACCAGGCAGGCAGATGGGTAGTCGGGCAGGCATATAAGGAGCCAGGCAGATTGGTAGCATAGCTAGGTAGCCAGGCGGGTGGGTGGTTAGGTAGCCAGGTGGGTAGGTAGGTAGATGGGCTAGGTAGGTGGGCATGCAGGCAGATAGCCTGGCTAGGTAGCCAGGCAGGTGGGTAGCTAGATAGCCAGGCAGGCAGGCAAGTAGCAGGGATGGGGGATAGATAGCCAGGTGGGTAGTCAGGCGGGTCGGTAGCCTGGCAGGTAGCCAGATGTGGCCCCCCTCCTAGAGAGAGAGGGCCCACACTCCTAATTACAGCTATACTGTTATTTAACTTACTTCTACTGTGCTGTTAAACCCGGGGGGCCCCCCTCCTCTTTTGCCCCCCGGGGCTTTTGCCCAAAGAGGGTGCGGGACAATTTTTTTCAGTGAACCCTGCCCTGTGGGTTTTGGCCCCCAATATTTTGTTTTGGCTTCCCCCCCTGCCCTCAGCTTTGGAGCCCTCCCCCCTTAAATTTTAGTCGACCCCGTGGCCCCCCCGCCCAACAGCGGGGCAAGCGCCGACCTGCAGAGCGGGGCCCTCCCCCCCCAAACGCGCGCGGGGGCGGGCCCAGCCGCACACCTTGGGGCAGGCAACCCGGGCCCGCAGGGGGGTCCCCCAGTCCCATCGGTCCGGGCCCCTGTAGGGCCCCCGCCGCAAAACAGCGGGGCAGGCCCGACCCACAGCTCGGGGGCCCCCCAACTCGGGGGCCTGTTTGTGTTAAAAATTTTGTGGAAAAAAGGGGGGGGGGTGCACAACCCCGGGGGGCGGGGCCCCCCTTTCTTCATAAACCCTTTGGGGCCCCATTTGGGGGGTATTGCCTGACCCCCCTTTTAAAGGCGGTCCGCGGGGGCCACTCTTGGTTCCCAGGTTACTGTGGGAGTTTTTTTCCCCCTGGCTCACCCAAAAGAGCAGGGGAAAATTTTCCCTTTTAAAAGGGTTGTGGTCATGACCCGTGGCCAGGGGGATTTTTTTCCCGGGGAACGAATTTCAAAAAGTCGGCAGGGAGTTGTTTAAAAAGGGGAATTTAAAAGGGATTTTTCCCAACAAAAATTTTTTATGGCCATAAACCCAAAGCGGGGCGTGGCAAGAAGGTTCCCGTTGGGCTGTCAACCCCTTTTTCCAGAGAATGGGCAAAATACCAGGGGCAAGCCGTACACCAGGGGATGTGAAGGGGTGTAAGGGCAACAACCCCGGGGCCCGGCCGTCACCCTTTAACCATTTCACAAAGGGGGAAAAAAAAAAATTAAAAAAAGGACAGGAGTGGAAACCCCTGGGGCCAAACAAACGATGATAGCTTAAACCAACCAGGAAGGAATTAAATAGCCCCGGTTTTTTACCCGACCCGCCGGCCCAAAACGGGGGTGGACTTGGGTGCGGCTTTAGGGTACCAGGGCGTTACCCCTGACGGACTTTCTTGGGGAAGGCGGCCCCCGGGGGGGGACAGCGTGGGGAAAAGAAATAACGGAGGCGTTGTCGGGGCAGGCCCGGGTCAGGGGAGGGCAGCAGAGGTTTCGTAGTCAAGACGGGCAAAACCGGGCAGGGCAGGCGGCAAAAAGGCCAAAGGGCAGGAAAACGTAAACAAGCGGGGCTGGTAAAAACGGGAAAACAATACAGAACTCCAATAACCCTAACCCCACCAAAAAACAAAACAACTTGGGAGGGGAAAAAACCGGGGGCGGAAACCTTAAAAAAGGACCCAAACGGGCCCGACAATAACCAAAAAACGGGAAAATCTGGCCCTTTTAAAATTTTTAGAAAAGCCCCCCGGCCCCCCGCCTTTTGCCCGGGGGCCAACGCGCACGACGGGCCGGGGGCAGGGCAGGCGCGGCGTTCAAACCCGGAAACGCCCAGGGAAAAAGGGGGCGGGGGCCGGAGGGACAGGGGTTTTTCGCGGGCCGCCAGCCCGCCCGCGCCGACCCCCTTCATAGGGGGGGAAGGTCGCGGGGGGGAGCGGACCCGTGACCCCCGTGGGGAAATACCCCCCTTAGGTCTCCCCCCTTTTTTAGAAAAACCCAGGGAAAGGGGGTCAAAGGGGGACAGGTTGGGCTCCGGTTCCCCGACCGCCTCCGGGCCCAACCCCTTCCCGTCAATTTTAGAAAGAAACGGGTTTCCACCCCCCCACTGTATTTTTGGCCAACAAAATCTTTGACCCCCAAAGTGTTTTCCGAGTTTGGGCCCCAGGAAAAGGGGGAGACAGGGCCCCCGGAAACGACCCGCACCACCGGCTTTTAGGGAGAGGACATGGAAGGATTTTGGGAAAAGCCAGGGGAGGAGGCAGGGGGGAACTTTTAGAACACCCCGGTTTTAAGGGGGCTTTTCAGTAACCCCCAAAGGGGCCACATAAAAGGACCTAACTTTTTAGCAAAAGGGTCCCTAAAGGAAATATTTGGGTGGGTAGCCAAACCTTATCGCCCCCCCGGTCCCCAAAATGGGGCTTCCTACGGGGGAACTTCGGGCCCGGGTTTTTTTAGTGCGGGGAAAAACCCGTAACAGGGGGTCAAGTTACGGGAAAAAAGGCCTTGGGTGGGGCCCAAAATTTGGGGAAACGGGCCGGGGCCCTGAAAACCAGGGACAAGGGGGGGAGGGGGGCGGGGGGATGTGACCCAAACACAAAAAAAGGGGGAGGCCCCCCCGGGCCCCAAAACTAAAGAGTTATAAGAAAAACCCGCCCAGGGGGGGAAGATCCAGAACCCGTTATTTCCCGAGGGGGAAAACAAAATGGGCCTGGTAGGTGCCCAAACCCGGGTTTTACCCTCTCAAAACCCCCCATTAGTCTGGGGTGGGGGTTTTTGCCCGGGAAAAGGAATTCAACCGGGCCTGCAATTTGACCACACAAAGCCCGCCCAAAAATTTAGAATTTAAATTGGACTCCCCAAACTGAGACAATATGTAAAGGGGGGAAACCCGGGAGACGGGGAAAAGGAAAAAGAAAAAATGTTGGCCAGTTGGGGGGGGAGAAAGGGGAACCCAGGGAGTGGGATAAAAATGGGGCCCTTTTTGGGAAAAAAATCCCCTAAAAAACCCCGATGACCGGTTTCCCCGAAGGGGGGGAGGTCCCCCCTTTAAAGAAAAATTCCCTGGTTTTTTTCAAAGGGCCAGGGGTTTTTTTTGGCCAAGGGGACCGAAGAAGGCCCCCGGGCCTTGAGGGGAGGAAAACCCTTTTTAAAAAGGGGAAAAGGTCCAGGCAAAAACAAAGTCCCTCTTTTCCTGAGCAAAAGTAGCCACCCCCCGTAATTTCGGGAAACAAATTTGGGAAACGACCTATGAACCCCCTTTGGGGCCCCGCCCAAAAGGAAGAGTGCCCCACTTTTTGGATTCTAAGGCGCAAGGCCCGGGAGCAAACGGGCTTCCCGGGGGGGGTAGGTGCTGGAGGTTTCCCCGGGGGCAGCCGGGGGCAGCCCCGGGGGGACAAAGTTTCTGGGGGAGGGGCCCGAACCCACTTTTATCCGAGGAAGGGGGAAAAAGCAACAGCCCCTTTAGGGTTTTTTTCGGCAGGCCGAAAAAGTAGGGGGAAATCAAAACGGGGAAAGAAAAAGACCCCCTAGCTTGCCGGGGGGTTTCAGGCGTTGACCGACCGAAGATTAGGAGATTCTTGGGGAGTGAAAATTCAAAAGGGGTGGGGATTCCCTCCAAATGGGAAAAGCCAAAAAATTTTAAAAAACCAGCAAAAAGGCCCGTAATTTTAGGGTCACCCAAAGGTTTTAGTTCTTTTTCGGGGAGGAGGGAAAATTTCTTGGGGAAAAAAAACCCCAGGAAAGTAGCTTAAAAGCGGAGGATCTCTGCCGGAGGACCACACCCCGCCACTGACGAAGCATCCCCTTCCGAAAAGGACATTTTGGGGCAGGGCGAAACCCGGACCCGGGGCCGAAGCCAAAAGGGCCCCCTTGAACCCGGGTTTAAAGGGTTCTTGGGCCCTGAGGGCCAGATTTGGGGTTGGCATTTTTCCTAGAAGGGCCACCCAAGGGGGCCCCCAGTGAGAGAAGTGGGGGAAAAGAAATTTCCTAAAATAATTTCGCAAATCCCAAAAACGGGTTTTAATGGCCCCGAAGGCCCACCCCTTTTGGGGGCCCCAAACAACACTGCGGGGAGGGCCCTTTGGGGGATCCCTCCGGGGACCCCAACAGGGAAAATGTACCCTAAAAAAGGGTAAAACTGGCCCGTTCAAAGAGGCACTTTCGGCGGGGAAAGAGTGATGATGGGGAGTCGCCCGAGGAACCCTGGGGGGACCTGGGTGGCGATGAAAATTTGGAGGGGGAGGGGAGGGAAGGTGGGAGAAAATCGTCCATGTGACGATTACACAGACAAAGTAGTCCCGGGAAAAAACTCAATTTAACCCAAAAAACTGAAATTTCCCGCCAGGCGTTGGGAGAGACCGAATGGCAAAAACCCAAAAACTTAAAAAAGGCCCCCCTTTTATTTTTAAAAGCCCCTTTTCCCCTTCGCACCCCTTTCCCCAAAGCGGAAAAAGTTGTTTGGCCCCGGTAGATCCCTTTAGGGAAAAAATTTTCGCCCCCCGCAGGCGGTCAAAAAGTTCGGAATTTAAGGGGAACGGGTTCGGGTTTTTTTTTGGTAATTTTTTTCAGGCCCCAAAAGTCGATGCAAAGGGGGCCCGGGGGGGACCCTCCTTTTTTCTCCACAAAGAAGAAACCCGGGGTTTTCCCCCGGAGACAGGGCTTACGGGGAATCCCCTTTTCCGAGGGTTTTCCTTTAGGTATTAACATCGGGCCTTTGCTCCGGGGCCCGGAAAGAGGGAAAACCCGGCCCCCTGGGGAGTACAGGGCCCGGTTTCAGGATAGGGTCAATTAAAAAGGCCGGTGTGCGGGGAAAGTCCAGCCGGGTTTTCCCGAAAAAACATCGGCCAAAAAAGGCCCAGTAAGGCAAGGTAGACCCGGAAAGGGGGGTTTGGGAGACTTCCGGGGGACGACTTGAGGAGGGTTTTGCGGCTTAAAACCCGGGCAAAAGGGGAAACACGGGGGAACCCCCAAAAGCATGACTTTTACCGTGCTCCCAAACCAAAGTCGGGGTAGGGGCCTGCAGCCAAAGGGGGGCCCAGGAAAGGATTTTCCGAGAGGATCGAGGCAGGGGCTATAGTTGCAACGGGGCTCCTTTTGAAGGGGCCCCAAAAAATTTTAAGAAAAAGGGAGGCCCCACGGGGCGGTTTGCGTCCCTTTAAGGGTTCGCCACTGACCGAGGAGACGAACCCTAGGTTTCTGAGCGGATTCCCCCGGGAGAACCAAACCGGTCACAAGTTCGTGGGTTATGAAGTTTCCCGCCCATCCTTTAGGGGGGGGAAAAGGCGGTTTGGGCCCGAAAGGTGCTTGTCCGGGGGGGGGGGAAACAAACCCAAAATGTTTCGGGCATGGTTTAGCCCGGGGAGAAAGGGCCCTTCTTTACACCTAGGGTTGCCCTCCACAGCCCTAGGTGCGGGGGAAATTTCCCGGGCGCACCGGGCCCTCCCCAATGAAATGGGCCCGAAACCCCCCACAAAAAAAAAACACAAATGCTTTTAGAGAACCCCTGAGAACGTTACCCCAATGGGGGAAGGGGGGGGGGGGGGGGGGGGGGGGGGGGGGGGGGGGGGGGGGGGGGGGGGGGGGGGGGGGGGGGGGGGGGGGGGGGGGGGGGGGGGGGGGGGGGGGGGGGGGGGGGGGGGGGGGGGGGGGGGGGGGGGGGGCTTTTTACGCCCCGCATAGGTTTTCCCTTTAAAAGGGGCCCTTGGAGGGTGGAAGAGGTGACCGCTGGGAAAGTGGGGAGCCAAGGAGGGAGAAAGGCCCTTTTGGGCAGGCGGGGGTTTTTCCGTTGCAGGCGGGGTTTTTGTTGCCTTTTTCGGCGAAGCGAATTTCCACTCGAGTGGGCCCAAAAGGATTAGGTATCCAAGGCACTGGTAAATCCCCAGGCGGCGAGCTCGTCCCTTTTATTCGCCCCCCAGAGGGCCCTTTCCAAAAAGTCGCCACCAATGCTTCGTTGTTTTCCCGTCCAAAATCTTTTAAGCGAGAGTGGGGGAAACTGACCGAATACTGACCCCACTGGGGGTTTTCGCCCTGACGTAGGCGGGGCAGCGCTTGGGGGCCGCCGAAGAAGTACGGCCAGGTTCCTCGAAAAATGGGCGGAACCCCCCGGGGGAAAAGTTTTGGGGGTCCGCGACGAGGAAAACCCTCATCCCCCTAGTGGGGGTAGCCCCCAAACCCAAGGGTTCTCCAGGGCAAGAGGGCCTGATTATGAAGGCCACCTTGGGGGGTCGGCCTCTGTAGGGGGTTGGGGCCCCATCTTTCGAGGGGGGATGGGCACTGGCTGAAACCCCGGGGACTTTTTGGGGGTCCAAACGGTTTGGCGTGGGGGGAAATGGCAAATGCAGAGAAAGTCCTTAAGCCGAAGCCCGGAGGGGCAATGGATGCCGGAAACAATGGAAACAGGTTTCAGAGGCGGAGCCGATGGGGGCAAACAGTCGCCATTTTTTGATCATGGCCGCTAGCTGGTCGATTTTTTTGGGCTTGGGGCGGACAAAGGGTGTAGTTGGGTGTCCCGGAGGGGCAGGGGAGGAAATTTCCCTGGCGGAATCCATGGCCAGCTTTCCTGGGGGACGGGGGAGTGGAAACCGAAAGGGGCCCAATTTCAAGCGATATAACTAAGCCAAAGGGGCCAGGGAAACGGAATTTAAGTAGCCCCCGGTTTTTACCAGAGCCCGCCGCAAAGCGGGGTTGGGTTGCTGGGGTGAGGTTAAACCGGTCGTTACCCTGGGCGTGAATTCTTGCGATGGCGGCCCCGGGTTTTCAGCGGGTACAGGGGAAAATTTATCGGAGGCGTAGTCCCGGGGGCAGGCCCGAAATTCGGGCAGGGAGCAGGGGGTTCTTTCAGAGACGGGGAGACGGTCAGGGCAAGGGGGGAAACAGGCAAAGGGCAGGGAAAAGTAAGCAAGGGGGGCTGGTACATGGGTTTTTCAATTTCGGAACTCCAATACTCTCTAATTCCACCAAAAAACAACCAAAAAGACTGGAGGAAGTTCTGGGGGGGGATACCCGAAAATAGGGCCACGCCCCACAAATAACCAATTTTTCGGGACACTGGCCCTTTAAATATAGAGAAACCCGGGCGCGGGCGCCTTTTAAGGGGGGCGGGGCCCCGGGGGCCCCGAAGGGGCCCCCGCCCGGCCGGGGGGCCCGGGGGTTTCCCCGTGGGGCCGGCCCAGGTTTAAAAGAAAGGGGCGGCCGGGCCCGCCCCGAGGGGTTGGTCGCGGGGGGGCCGCCGCAGCCCCGCGCCCCCGGGCCCCCTTCGAGCGGGGAGTTGGGGCGGGGGGCAGCGGGGGCCCCCCGACCCCCCCTTGGGGCAAAGGGATTTTTAGAGCCCTGCAAAATGACCTCCAGCAGGGCCCCTAATATCTAGGGGTTTTGCTCAAAAAAAGTCAGAAACAGACTCCCCTTTAGGGTTTTTGGGTTTTGGGCCCGATGCCACATGTTGGGTGTTGTGTCAAAAGCCCAAAAACCCGTGCAAGGGGAATTTAAAAATTTGCCAGACCCAACCCCAAAAATTTGGCCCAAACAACATTGGAAATGGGTTTAGGGGAAATGACGGGGGGGAGGCAATTTTTCTTTGGGGAGTCCCCAAAAAAGCCCCCCTTTTGGGGTAGCCAAAGGAACCCTGTGCCTTTGGTTTTCGGGAAAAATTTCCCCACACCCCGTGAAAACCCTAAAGTTGGGGCAGTGTGGCCAAAGGGTTTCCTTTTTATCATGACCCTGCTAGGGCCCCAATGGTTTGAAATTTTGTCAGCAGTTCCCCCATTAAGAAAGCAATTTCATTGATGCGAAGGGGACTGGCCTGCCCCTTTCCCAGGAAACCCGAACAGGGGTTTTCACCCTGGACGTTTTGAAAATTTACGAAGCATTTTTCCGGTCTGGGAGGGAACACTCAGGGAAAAACATCCACCACCTGCTCAGAGGCTTAACCATTTTGGGACCCTTTACTTCCCGAACTTCATGGTTTACTCCTTTTTAATGCCCCCCTTTATGTTCCCGGGGAAAGGCCATGAAAGCTTTTGCCCTGTGCAGAGAAAAATGAAAGCACTATGCAAAATTTCTGTTTTTTGACGGTAATTAGAAAATCTACCCAAGCAGGGTTATCAAACATTGCCCGTCCCCCTGATCCCCATGCCGAGGGTTTACGGGAAAAATTTTCAGTTTAGTTCCCGCTGACTCACCCATTACGTGATCCAAATTTCCCAGGGATCTGTCTTTGGTGAGAGAGTGGGAGATTGGGGTTTTCTGTGCTGGGTTATGCCCGGATGCATTTTTGGGGTGTTTACAGCCCGAAATACCCTTTTTTAAAACCCCCCACGGGCCTTTAACTCTTCTTGCCCCTGTGTCTAATTTTTGGGGAGCTGTCTGATCAGCGTTTTTCCACCCTTTTAATTCCAGCAAACTTTTCTGCCAGGATCATCACTGGGCCCCACACGTGAAAAAAAAAAAAAAAAAAATAAAACCCCCTTTATTTTTAAAATTTCCCTTTCCCCCCAAATTTTTTGTTTTAGCTTTTTGAAACATTTTTAAAAAAACAGTTTGTAACTTCTGTTCCCCCCCCTTTCCTTCTGCCCTTCCCTATCCCCAATAAAGCCTTTAAAAAATTTTAAAACAAGAAGGGCTTTCCCTTTAATTTTGAGGCCCGTGGGGAAAATTTAAAAAACGGGATATGGGCCCCCCAAATGGGATATTTTTAAAAAAAAACATAATAAGGAGAATTTATTATTGAGTTGCCAAATTTTTTGGTAAAATCTACGGGGTTCCAATGAATAATGACCAAAAATCAGAAATCTGCAAAAAAGTTAAAATTTTGAAATTTCACTTTCACTTCTCATTAATTTCTGCGAAATACCTAAAGGGTTAATAAACTTTCTAAATGCTGTTTTGACTATGTTAAGGGGGTGTCGTTTCTGAAATGGAGTCATTTATGGGGGTTTCTAACATACAAGCCCCTCAAAACCACATCAGAAGTGGCCTGGTTCCCAAAAAAATCTGTTCTGCAAATTTTCTTGAAAATTTTAAAATTTGCTACTACATTTTAAAGCCCCCAAATGTCTTAAAAAATAATAGGATGTTTAAAAAAATCATGCCAACACAAAGTAGACATATGGTAGATATTCATTATTTACTATTTTGTTCAGTGCGACTATGTGTCTTGCACACAGAAATTTTTAAACTTTGAAAATGGCAAATTTTTCCAAATTTTCACAAAATTTCGATATTTTTCTCACCTAAACAAGGATTTTATCGACCAAAATTAATTGCTAAATTAAAGCACAATGTGTCACGAGAAAACAATCTCTGAATCACATGGATAGGTAAAAGTGTTGAAAAGTTATTCACAGATAGAGTGGCACATGCCAGATTTGAAAAAAAGGGCTTGGTCCTTAACTCCAAAACAGGCTTAGACCTTAAAGGGTTAAACAGACATTATAGCGAGGTCATACAGGCCCATGTGAATGCCGTAAGACAAGATATTTAGGTTCAGTAGAGTGTGTACTCTACTGAACCTAATTATCTTGTCTTGAGGCATTCCCACTGAAGTTGGATCAGTCTGAAATTTGATTTTCCACTTTGATTTTGAGTGTCATTCCAAATCCAGACCTCCATAAGATATATTAATTTTGATTTTCGTTGATCATTTTTATGTTTTGTTGCTCTTAAATATAATTTATATGTAATTAATAAAGAATTACAACTGGAATATTTCATTCATTGAGATTCAGGATGTGGTATTTTAATGTTCCCTTCATTTTTTTGAGTAGTGAATATATCTGTGGTTCTTTTCATTTTATTTGTTGGGGCTTTACAAATACAGCTGAGCGATTTTCTGCATTAAGATTCTTATTGTCTTCCCCAGCAAATTAGGGTTTGAGGGACATCAGTTTTCCTGTTGGGTAGAAGTTCCAGACTTTTGACCTCCGTTGATCAACAATGTATATCTTGTGGATGTGTCTTTAATGTCTTTAATAGACAACCCTTATATTGTTTCTGTAGGCATCAGAATGGATTAAGATTAGAGATGGGCGAATTTCTCAAAATTCGTTTCGGTCCGAATTACTTCGGCACGAATCGCGTTAAAAAAACAGCTATTTCCAGGCTGCACAGAGCCTGCAGGGTGCTGTAGAATGTTGTGCCATGCTTAAGTATGCAGAGGGAGCTTGGTTTGGTCTTCATACAATGTTGTGTTTTAGTATGACACATGCATGACTGCCGCCGCTCTTAGAATCGCTTCACTGTAAAATTCCCTGGGCACTTAAGAGGGCAAAACTGACCAAAAAACTCAAGCGGAAATGTAGCCTGATAAAGTCATGCCAGCGAAAGCTGGAAAAAAACAAGCTGAGAGCTCAGGTGGCAACATTAGTGACAGAGTGTGGAGGTGACGGCGGCAGCCACAGCAGCATGAGGTCAGACAGTGGCACAATGACATTCTGGAGGTAGCAAAACAGGAGGAGGCCACAGAGTGGCACAATGACTGAGAGCGGAGGTCACGGCGGCAGCAGCATGAGGTCAGACAGTGGCACAATGACATTCTGGAGGTGGCAAAACAGTAGCAGGCCACAGAGTGGCACAATGACACAGTGTGGAGGTCACGGTAGCAGCAGATAATCAGGCAGTGGCACAATCCATTCGGGAGGGGCAAAAACTGGAGGCCACAGAGTGGCACAATGACAAGAGGGGGGGCAGGGCACACACATGAGGTCAACAGGGGCAGAATGACACATGGGGGGGGGCAGGGCAGCACCACAGCAGCAGCATGAGGTCAACAGTGGCACATGACTTTCTGGAGGGGCAAAACAGGGTGTAGGCCACAGACTGGGCACAATGACAGAGGGGGAGGGGGCAACGGGTCAGCGGGGCCAGCCAGGGGGAGGTCAGGAAAAAGGGTGGCAACAGGGGACCATTTGGAGGTAAAAAAGGGGGCCAGGGGGAAAATCCAAACAGGCCAGCAGCATGGGGTTTTCGGCAGTGGCAAAAAGCATTCGGGAGGGGGCAAAACATAGCGGGCCACGAGTGGCACAATAACACAGTGTGGAGGTCACGGTAGCAGCAGCATGAGGTCGGGCAGTGGCACAATAAATTTCTGGAGGTGGCAAAAACGGGAGTAGCCACAGAGGCACAATGACAGAGAGTGGAGGAAAACGGCACAGCAGCATGAGGTCAACAGGGCACAAATGACACAGTGGGAGGTCACGCACAGCCACAGCAGCAGCAGAGGTCAGACAGGGCACAGTACTTTTCTGGAGGTCAAAAAAAGGATAGGCCACAGAGGGCACAATGACAGAGATTTGAGGGACGGCAGCGGGAGCAACAGCATGGGGCAGAGAGGGGCACAGTGACACAGTGGGGAAAGTCATGGCACCAGCCAAAGCAGCAGAAAGAGGTCTAGAGTGGCAAAATTACAGAGGTTGAAGGGTGCAATACCAGTCCCGGGTAAAGAGGTGGTAGGCAGAGGGGGGAAACGTCGCAGAATTGGCATCATGCGGGTGGGGGAAATCAGAATTGGCTGAGGCGGGTATTTGAACCCAACGACCCTAAGGGAAATTGGTGTGGGGAAATCCCTGGCCGATCCACGCCTATTCATCTTGAAAAAGGGCAGTCTTTTCCACTTTTCCCGTGGACAACTTCCCTTGGGGAAACATGGCCCCCGGCACTGAAGACCCACCTGATGCCACACACGGCCGGCGGGGACGCTTCTCCACTGCAAACTGGGAATTTCGGCCCACACCTTTTGGGCTGCCCAATCCACGATTTTCAAACGGGGGTGCAGAGGCTGTCCAAGTAGGCCCACCCCTTTGGTTCAAGGACGCCCCGGGGGTCCTGCGCTGCGCGCCCCTCCCTCCTCACTAGGCGGGTGAAGAAGCTGCCATCAGTGACTTCAGCTTATTTCGCTGATGGAGCGGTACTGTCCACCCCCCCCCCTTTCCCCCACAGCCGGGCAGATACGTGAGCGCGGGGAAACCCCCCCCCGGTCAGACCTGTCAGAGGAGGGACGATGCCGCCATAGGCTGGCCAACGACTAGGGAGGTTTTTTCCCTATATTTTTAAGTTTGCCTCCCTCTCAATAGCGGGGAAAAAGCCCCATTTTGGCCCGGGTACGGGGGCCAATAGGGGGGAGACAGAAGCCCCACCCCGCCGGATCGACTATTGGGTGTCACTACCAGCAAATCACATGCTGGGGGGCCATCGCAAAAGTGACTCCGAGGGCCCCTGCCCCATCCCACTGTATACTGCCACGGTGCTTGCGGGTCATCTGCCCATCTTCTCATCTCCATCTACCTCCCCCAGCGTCCGCCCAACTCTCTTGTCCCCGGGGTAGAAAACCCCCCAAATTTTCACCAGACAATGCTTCTGCCCAATGCCTCCCCTCCCCTCCTTTTCATCCCCACGACCATGGGGCCGTGAGAGAGTCGCCACCTCCCACCCCTCCCCAGACAGTTTTTTTCAGCATCTTTCCGGGGGGGACAAAAGCAGTGGAATGACTTTTTCATCCCTATCCTGGCGACGACAAATAAGGGGCCCTCCCGAATCCTCAACAAAGGGCGGGTTCACGCATAGCTCCCACGGGGCTGACATCAAAGTTACCAGGGGATACTCCTTTCCCCTGGATCACAAAAAATCGTTAAGGCCTTTTCTGTTCATAAACTCCAACATGTGCAGCGGGAAATTTCCCAAAGGGGAAAAACGCATACAAGTGTTTTGGGGGGGCCGTTCTCCGGCAACTCGAGGGGGGTGTTCCTGGCTTTTTGAAGGAAAAGTCAGCACATTCCTGCCATTTTTCAGAATTTTTTGAAGACTTGGGAAACTTCAGGAACCTTTTCACAACCAAGAACCCGGCGCCAGCAGGGGCATGGACCATCCCTCCTTGGGCAGCCGGAGACCATTTCCTCCCCTTGTCCGTCACCATGGTTTTCCCTTTGCATTGGCGCGGAGAAAGCCATACTCATTTTTTTGCTGCATTTTTCCCCCCCTGTGTAACTTCTTTTCCCCAGGCAAGCCAGGGTAAACTGCGTGACACCGCTTGCCCTACACATGTGGTAGATGGGGGAAATAAATTTGGAGGGTGAATGGTGGGGGGTGGGGGAGGAGGAGGCGACATTGGCCAGGAGCCACATTTGACAACGTGGGGGAGAAAGCGCGTCTCCTGTCCAAGTGTTGGTGTGCCTGGCGGAAACATTCACCCAGTGGGGCCGTAAAGGACATGTACTGGCCCCGACCGTATTACAGCTCCAGACTCCGCGCTGCCGGCAAAAATGGAACAAACCGATAAGCTCAAGGACGGCCCACTTTTGTTTTAAAATTTATAAGTGCTGGTAATGCCTTTTTGGAAAAAAATTACGGGTTGGAACTCTCCATCTGGGGTTGGCACAAGCCTTTGTTCTCTGAAAGGTGCAGAGTCCACCATTTGGAAAGGGAGGGACTGCAGTACCAACAAATTTGGGCAGGGGCACGGTCACTGCTCACCTTTGGGTGGTTGGACGCATACTGTTTCTCTTTGCAACGCCTCGCTAACGACTGCGGGGCCCCTGAGAGCGAGGACAGAGCTCTGGCCGGGAGATATTCAAAGAAAACACTCCCTTCTACAGGGGTGGACCTGACGGGTGCAATGGCATGCGCCACGCCGCTGCTGCTGCGCGGCGGCAGGATGGGCCACCACATCGACCACGTTTCTCCCCCGGCCCCCTGGATGGTACCTGCATGTTTGCGCAGGGCCCCGGGTGCCAATTTAGCTCCCTGGCCATATTCGGCCAAAAAACGCCCACACCGCCGGCACGATTTACCCCCAACCCCTCCGCACGAGGAACTACCCCCGCCGCCCTCGCTGAGCCCCTTGCCCTACTTTCTTTTGGGCCTGCAAGCGGGTTTTTTACCCCAAGGGCCCCTTGGCTCCCACCCCCACTGCGCTATCCTGCGACCACGGCCCCACAACCCCTTGCTGGCTGCGCCGCTGCCTGACGCCAAACTGACACCCCCTTCTCCCACGAGATGAAGCCCCTTCTTTTTACCCGCCCCAAATGCTCGGGTACACTCATCTATTTGTTTTTTTCGTCACTGCTGTCCTCTCAACCGTCTTTGGGATGCCAGGCTGACCCCCTCACAACATGACCTCCCAGCCACTCCAACATCTATACTTTGCCGCCTACTGCAAAAGCGGGGATATTGGCCCCATTTTTTTCCTCCAAATGCTCTGAGCCCCACAAATTTTTCATCCCGTTAATAGTGGCGCTGAGCCCAGACCACATAGAAAATCTCGGGGTAGGGGAAACCGGGTGGGCAAAGCGGCGAGGACAGGTAGGGCCCTGACCCCCCCCCACCCGGGTTGTGTCTGATGTTCCCACGACTCTTGGGTGGGGTTGTCAGATTCCCCCCTGGGAGGAAGTGGTGACCCAGTCAACCAACAAAAACCCTTGGGTTTCTGAAAAACACACGGGCCCCTAGAACCCGGGATTCTGGGTCACCGAGGACCCCGCTGCGACGTCCCCTTGCATCGCGACCCGGGCCCCGTTCCAGGGAAAGTTTGTGCCACTGCCACCGCAGGTGGAGCCTCCACCTCTCTTCTGCATACGTTTTTCTAAAATGTAAGACACTGTTTGATGAAGAATCTTTTTATGCTAAAAATTTCACCCTGTATTTGACTCCAAATGAACCCATAACGACTTTGGGAAACCCCTTTGGGTAAAATTGTGCCCACAAATGGGCCCGGGAAAAATGACTTTTAAGTGCCGTTTAAAAAAAACCCGGTATTTTTTCTGAATTTTAAAGGTTTAAATTTAACCTCGGGTAGAATGAGCTACAAATTTTCTTTGGGGGTGAATAAGAAATTTTTTTTACTGAGAAACTGCAGAAAAATCTTAGTTAACCCCTTGGGTGTAAATTTCGCCAAAGAAAATTGACCCCCCACAAACACTAGCTTTGTAGCGTGTTACAATGGCGTGTTTTTTTGCTACACAACAAGATAAAATTGTAATTAACCTTTGCTTGTGAAAGGCTACAGGAAAAATGTATTATTTTGCGGTGAAAAGACGGGGTTTTTTGGAGTCACCACACTGAAAAAAAAACGCTTATTTAACCCCCGGATGTAAATTTGGCCAAAGAAAATTTAGCCAAAACCCAAACTACTAACTTTGTAGGGGTGTACAAAGCCGTGTTTTTTTTACACTACACAACAAGAGATAAAATTGTAAATTTCCTTTGCTTGTGAATTAGGGACAGAAAAATGTATATATTTTGGGTGAAAAAAGACTTTTTTTGGGTCACCCCAGCAGTTTTTTTAAATGAATAAAACGGGAACTGGCTTAGATCCCCCTTGGATATTCAATGTGCTGTGAGCAGATGGATTTAAATTTATAGCAGCTGCAGTGGACCACACTGGATTTCAGATCCAATACCCAAAAAAAAAAATCAGAAATAGAACGTTAAGAGAAGCATCTCTGAGACAAGCTGAACACCCCACAAAAATCGCTGTATAAAAATCAGTTCTTCAGTAAGAGCAATCACCGCGGCAGCACCTTCCCTAATCAGTACAGTGAGAGCGGTATGAGCTCCCAGCGTCGCGCCCGGACTTATATAGTGCGTGACGTCACAGAATCCCGCCGGGTCTCTGATTGCTTTCATCTCTGCACATGTCATGCAGGCTATGCCCTCTTCCTCCCAGAGTTCTTTGCCCCATGTAACGCCATGTGCTCGCAGCCATTTTATCAATGAAAAGCACAATTCGTTCACCCGAAGTCCCCCAAACTTCGACTTCGTTCAGAACCGAAGTTTTCCTGAAATTCTAAACAAAGTCCACTTCGTTAGAATCAATTCGCCCATCTCTAATTAAGATATAAAAAATAGAAGGCAATTTTTTTTTTGTGTGTGTGTTTTCTGTAAAATTCATTTTATTCTGCAGGTCACTATGGTTCCAGCAATACTCAATTTCTACAGTTTTTGTCATGTTTTCTTACCTTAGAAAACAAAGTAACTTTTTTTTTGCTTTGCATCATCACTTTCTGTGACCAATATTTTAATTAATCTTTTCGTCTGTGGACCTATGTGAGGGCTGTTCTTTTTTTTGGCAGGCTGAAGTGCTGCTTTCACTGATATCATCTGGGGGTTCATGTGAGGTTTTGATCACTTTCTAGATAAATGAGGCAACACCATGGCATAGGGTATTTTTTTTTAAAGTTTTCACTGCTCTAGATAAATCAAGTTATATGTTAATAGACCAGACCTTTAAAGATGTAGCAACAAAAACTGGTTATTTTTTTAATTTTAGGCCCTATTTACATCATGTTTGGGCCGTAGCTTGCTGGAATTCATCTGCAAACCTTTAAAAAGGAGACTATAGGGTTAGTGTATTCACTTTTGGACAAAATTTGCTCTATTTCCTATTCTTATATGCTCCATGCACTGGATACAGTGCATAGGCCACACTTATGAGTTCAGCACATAATGTATATAAGAAAAGGAAATAGAGCAAACTTAATTTGTTAACCATATAAACCGCTCTGCTGCAATGAATCTTGGGATACCTTTTGGTGTATTTATGAGTACTGACAATTAATGCCCTCAATGTGATCTGAATGGGGCCCAACAAACATTATCAACTATAATGCTCTCCTATTCCCTGCACATGCTTCTTCTATCCTCTCACTTTTTAATAAGTGGTACAATAGGTACACTTGCTTAAAATGATGACCTTCAGCTCTATGTCTTACACAGGACAGTGATTGGTGGTGATGGGTTTAGGGAGCTAGCAGTAGTAGTACTGAAGGCAGTGGCACTAGCGATACATTGCTCTTTATAGGCTGTGGTCCAAATTACTATGAGGGAATGTGTGGCAGCAGTGGCGGGACGATGTGTAGGCAAAGAGAGGCGATCGCCTAGGGCGCCATATCTCTGCCTGCCACTAGGGGCGCAGTTCAATGTGTGACATGACTCTCTCCACAGCGCCCGGCAGTGAGCAGCAGCAGCAGACGGCTGAAGTTATGTGCTGTGTCCTCTCTCCAAGCGCCGCCCCCTTCATCTCTTCTCAGGCATCAGAGAGAAGGCGGGCGGCAGAGGAACATTCAAATTACTTTTCCTGCGAGATTAGAAGCCAGACGGGAGGAAAGGAAAAATGAGTCTGAGTGCAGCAGTCCCATCCAAAGCCTCTAGTTCTCCGTAGCCTTCCTGTGTGCTGTGCAGAGAGCTGGCCTGATCAGTCACCTCTCCTGCACAAACACTGATGAGAAGAGAGATAGTAGAGGAATGACCAGTTCACCATGATCCCTGCTGTGCCCCCTCCTCCCCAGTGTGGGCTCCTCCAGCTCTGCTCTGTTAAATCTCTTTTGGTCAGAACTAACTGGAGAGCTCACACTGAGGCTGAAGTAATGACTGCTTCCCCCTTTCACTGTAATAGTAAGACACTCACTGTGAACCCCCTTCCCTCTGTGTATGACATCATTTATCATATATTGTGTGTGTGTGTATATATATACACACACTAACACACCTCTCTCTATAGATATATATACATGCAGTATATGTGTGTGCATACATATGTCATAGTTGCCAACTTTTGAAAATGAAAAAGCAGGAGACCTTAGTGGGCGGTGCGCGTAGCGCCCGCGGCAAAAAAAAAAAAAAAATTTTTTGCATGGACACGCCCATCTTTCGGTATGCCCACGGGGCCCCTTCAAAAAGCCACAACCCACTCCACCTAACTGCAATAACGGCTTTGGAAGGAAAGCCAGGTAGATGCCCTTATTTGCCAGGTAGTAACCCCCCATAAGCAGGTAGTGCCCCTTCCCCGGCAGTAGATGCCCCTTGTAGCCAAGTAGATGCCCCCTCTGTAGCCAGGTAGGGCCCCCCTTTGTTAGCCAGGTAGGTGCCCCCCTTTGTTAGCCAGGTAGGTGCCCCCATTGTTGCCAGGGAGTGCCCCCATTGTTTGCCAGGTAGTGCCCCCCCCATTGTTTGCCCAGGTAGGGTGCCCCCATTGTTGCCAGGTAGTGCCCCCTCTTGTTGCCAGGTAGATGTTCCCCTTCTGGTTTGCCCCCCGGTTTTTGGTATGCCCCTTCCCCCGTTGTTTCAGGTGAGTGGGCCCCCTCTGTTGTAAAGGGAATGCCCCTCTCTGTTGCCAAGGTTAGATGCCCCCTCTGTTGCCAGTAGTGCCCCCTCTGTTTGCCATGGTAATGTCCCCCACTCAGTTGCCAGGTAGTGCCCCCAATTTTGCCAAGGGTAGTGCCCCCTCTGTTGCCAGGTAGAAAGTCCCCTCTTTGCCAGTAGATGTCCCCCTCTGTTGCCAGGGAGTGCCCCCATTGTTGCCAGGTAGTGCCCCCGCTGGCGGCGGGAGGAATGCCAACTCCCCCGGGAGGGCGGGAGGGGACCCCAAATAGCGGGACCCCCCCGCCAAAAACGGGAGAGTTGGCATGTATGACATATGTGTGTGTGTATGTATAAAACATACATGCAATATACAGTATACACACATGTGCATATAACAAATACACTATGATGTCTGATAGTCTGCTTTTGTTACTCATAGCAACTGATCAGCCCATAGGAACCAATAAGGTAATGTTCACACAGGCGGGTTGAGTCCATGTGAACATATGTTAGTAGATGCATGTTTGGATCCATCTGTCGGACCCTAAGGGCATGTCCCCACTGCACGGGTTTTCGGCCGGTTTTTCAGCCGGTTTGCGGTTTTTCAGACCGCCTGAAAAAACAGCCGAAAATGAGCACAATTGTGCTCTATGGAAAACCCATGCAGCAGTCCCCACTGCACGGGTTATGCCATCGGACGGTTTTGCTGCCGGCGGTCCGGCAGCAAAACATTGTAGAAGCACAATCTTCCGTCCGGTTTTCGGACGGAATCTGTGCTTCTCAATGGGAGGGGGGGAGGGCTCTTCTCCGCTCATCGCGAAGAAAAGCCGCACCCCCCGCGGCCGTGGGGACGGGCGCAAAACAGGACAAATACCGGCCGGCAACCCGTCTGGTATTTGTCCTGTGCAGTGGGGATGCGCCCTAACCGGACCCACACACGCATCTAATAATGTAAAGTGTGATTTATGCTGCTTGCAATGCAAAACACACATTTGCCGTTCACACCAGTGATGGACGATGCGTCTCATTGCATCGTTCTGATTTGTCTTTCAGATCCGTTCATGCCAATTCTTGATCCGAAAGACGCAGCAGAAGCCCTATAACAAACTGTAGGGCGCGATCCTGCTGCATCAAAACACACAGCTGCATCACGTTGGATCCAATCGACGCTAAGTTTTTGGATGCGATTTTTGGGTCCAACACGGATCCAAACTCATCCAAAAACACTGTGTGAACATACCCTAAGAGCTCAGCTATTATTTCTTCTACTGTGCTAAAAAAAATAAAGGTCATGTTCACGCGGCTTAAAATGGGCCGTATTTCGGTCCGTAACTACGTGCCGGAGTGCGCAAATTACGGGCTGAAAACGGCCCAGTCATTACGGTAATCCACAGTTCTATCCACAGAACTATGGATTACGTCTCCTCTCCCTGCTCGGCCAAATCCGCCGGGCGGGGAGATAATTGATATGTGAATTACCAGCGGCATATACGTGCCGCTGGTAATGCAAGTCTATGGGCCGGCGAGGTGCCAGCCCCCCGCTCACTCCCCTGCTCCCGCCCCGCCCCCGGCCACACGGCGTAATTGCGGGGCCTAATTGCATCCCGCAGTTAAGCCGTGTGAACATAGCCAAAGCTGCGCGTGGATCGGTTGCTATGGGTAGCAGACAGTCTTCACCTCAGTATTCAGGTTAAATTAGTGTGTTGGCATCTTGTGATCAGTGAGTGAGCTTTGGGTTGCAGTTTTGGCCCCCAGTCTCTAAAAGTTTCACCCAACACTGCACTCACTGCTGCTCCCTATTCTGCCGTGGAAAATAAATACTTATAACCCCTTCCTGACAGACGGTCAAATTATGACTCTCTGTTTTTTCCTCTCTGCCTTCCCAGAGCCATAACTTTTTTTATTTTTCCACCTACATAGACACATGATGGCTTTTATTTTGTGGGACAAGATGTACTTGACCCAGGGCACTGCCGACTAGCGGCGCTGATACCTAACCTGTCCCCCTCCCTTTATTTATACCTATTACCTCCCCTGTCCCTTGCCCACAAGGTACCCGAAAGAACACACAACACCATGGTTGGAATAAATGGCCACAGCAGCCGTTTTATTAACAAACAGTAACAAATATAAATAACCTTTTTTTATAAAAATACAACCAACCCATACACACCCACCTCCAATGGGGCTGAGATCCTTGGAGCCACCCCCCATGGTCTGGCGACCACCACTCTCCTTCTCCTTAACTTACCCTCAGCCGTCACCCCCGGCTCGAGGGCACCAATCGGCCACCCCAGGTGGCCGATCCAACACCTGGCTCTCAGGGTTCCCGCCTGAAGAGCCCCACCTTCGCCAGACCAACCACATGTTCCATCATGTGATTCCTTTTGGGAAGCCATAACCACCTATGACTCCCCACCACATCAACTGGCTCCAAGGACCCCCAACCGCCACAGCAAGCATGTGTGACACCTTACACATGCGCCGCACCCCACAGCCCCAAAGCTCGCTCCACTCCATCCTGGAGGCCCAGGACCCACAGGTCCAATCCCACCACATTCAGATGCACCCCATCTGCTCGCCAGAAATCCCCCTCACCGGATTCCAGCTCCCGATGCCTCACAAAGATTCCTCCATTCCGTGCCACAAAACCCGAGATATTCCTGTTAAGTTTAATCCTGGCCTTGTTAAGGCGCTCCACCGACACCGCCCGCCTCCATGTCTTCCTCGGAACCACCTCCGACCATACCAGGATCAATCCCGGAAAAAGAGCCCACAACCTCAAGATATCATGCCTGATATCCCTAATCAACTCCCTGAGGGGGCGATCCCCCAAATCATTCCCCCCCCAGATGAATCACCAACACATCCGGAATCCTGTCCCAAACTGAAAAGCGGTGCAGCTCATGGAGTAAGCTCCTCCAACACATACCCAGAGTGCCAAGCCACCGAATGACCACCACCTCCCGAGATACTCCTAACTGTCGTCCACTCGTCCGAAGATCAGCACGCGCCGCTCCCCAGAACACGAATGAATGGCCGACGATCCACACCAAGCACGGAGCCCGCAGGGCTGAAATAAAACACAAACCGTAGAACAAACACACGTACTTTCAAAAGACATATCCCCTACAATAAATGCGGCCTAATATACAACTTGTAACGCTCCGATTCCCACCTGCTAATCTTCCTGACTGCAGCCGCGGGCAAACCCAGACTAGCTGCTTCCGTCACCGCCCAAATCCTGAAAGAGTGTGGCGCATACTTTCCAGGATCCAAGCCCAAGACCGTAAGGCAGCGCCTAAAAACTGCCGTAAATTGGAATCTGGACAAAAACTCACCCCCAGCGTGCTTAAGCAAAGGACCCACTTGTCCAACAGACCCCTCCCTATAACCGCGGAAACACCGTACCGGGCACATGGATGACCCAGCAATTTCACCTAATACCACCTGCCGGCCCTTCCCCCATACGTCCGTTTTCGACTTACGAATCCAGAATAGATCCGGTCCCTCACATCTGAAACATCCTCCCACAGCAAACCTCCCCCCCGAACTTTGCTCGGAGAGGCCAACTCCCCAATCCTTAGGGCCCCGAAAAAGGCCCATGAGAAAGCAAGGCGAAGCAGACGCTGTTCTCCTTCATCTGCACACACCTGCAACAACACCCCCACCTCCCCAATTTTTCCAGCAACCTAAAGTCAACCGGACACCTCCCATCACGAACACTCCTACCTTTGCGATAACCCTTAACCGCCTTCCGAAACAAAAAGGACTTTGTGCTATCCCCTAAGCCCCTCAGCTTCAAGCCAAATGCCACTCCTGATAGAAATCGATTAACCCGCGACACCGACCAACCTGCTCCCGACACAAGACCCAGGAAGCAACACAACGCCCACGGCCACAACTCCTCTTCAACTGCTCCCTCGAGCCCAGCCAGCCACGTCTGCCATATGTGCCAGGATCCTTCATACGCAGCCCAGGTACTCTCCGAAAGAGATGCCTGTATCAGCCCCGCTGCTTCACGATGACCATATCTCATCAATGAGGCGGGCAAGCCACCCCGGAGGCTGCCGCATCTGGCGCTAGATCCCGGAATCTGTCTCACTGGAGACAGGGAATCCGCAATGGAATTATCCACTCCTGGAACATGTTCCGCCACCACCCACGCATTCAGGGGCAAACATCTCAACACTAACTGTCTCAACAACCGAACCACTGGCGGAGAAGAAGCAGACAATCGGTTGATTGCCTGGACTACCCCCAAATTATCACAGAAGAAACGTACCTTCCTATTCTGGACCCGCTCCCCCCAAATCTCCAAAGCCACCACTATGGGGAAAAGCTCCAATAGCGCCAGGTTCCGTACCAAGCTCAACTCCAACCAGCCAACCGGCCATTCCCCCGTGCATCACTGCCCTTGTGAATACGCTCCGAACCCGGTACTCCCCGCTGCATCGGTAAAAATCTGCACCTCCACATTGGTACCGCTTCTTCTATGATTAGAGACCTTCCATTGTAGCGCCCCAGGAACTCGTCCCAAACCAGCAGGTCCTCCTTCATTTCCATCCGAACCCGGATGAAATGATGAGGAGACCGCACAACAGCCGTCGCGCTCGTCTGCCGACGGCTGAAGACCCTCCCCATGGGCATTTTCCGGCATTATCCGGCACGCAAAATTCAGTTTTCCCAGCAGCGATTGTAAATTGCGCAAGGAAATTTTTCTGAGTAGCACTGCCCTGCGCACCTCCGTGCGCAGCGCCACCAACTTATCTTCTGGCAACCTACACTCCATGGCGACGCTGTCAATGCTAATGCCCAAAAAACTCAGGCACGTCTTGGGCCCCTCAGTTTTATCAGCCGCTAGCGGAACCCCAAACTCCCCGGCAATCCTCTGGACTGTCTGCAGCAACAATGCACAAACCGCTGAACCCCCCGGACCGATACACAAGAAATCGTCCAAATAATGAATGACCGAGGGGACTCCCGCTACATCGGTCACTACCCATTCAAGAAACGAACTAAAAGCCTAAAAATAGGCACAAGAAATCGAACACCCCATTGGCAAACATCTATCCACAAAAAACCCCCCTTCCCAAAAACAACACAACAACTTCAAACTCTCCGGATGAACCGGCAACAACCTGAAGGCTGCCTCAATATCGGTCTTCGCCATCAGGGCCCCCCGCCCATAGCTCCGCACCCAAAGTGCTGCGGCATCAAAGGACGTATACTGGACCGAACACAGCTCAGGATCAATGCCATCTTTCACCGATAAACCTTTGGGAAATGATAGATGATGGATCAGCCGAAACTTGTTCGGCTCCTTTTTTGGTACCACTCCCAACGGGGAGACCACCAAATCCCGAAATGGAGGATCCAGAAATGGCCCCGCCATCCGACCCAAGAGAACTTCTTTCTCCAGCTTTTCCGTAACCACTTCCCTATGCTGTAAAGCAGACGCCAAATTTTTTCGTGTAAATGTAACCTCATGGGTGGGAGCCGAAATACCAAAACCATCTCGGAAACCCTCTTCCAACAACCTCGCACCCACCCGGTCCGGATACCTAACCAGAAACCCCAGCATCTTTTCCAGCCTCACTGGCATCACCCCCTTGGGGATTGGAACCCACTCCTTTTCCCCTGCCATTTTTTGGGCATTTAGCAAACCCATGAGACCCTGCGTTGCACCCGGAACAGAGGTGCCTAAACCTGCATCCGGCCCCAAACTTGCATTGCTAGTCGTTGAACTGCCAACACAAACCCATTTTTGAACCACCCCCTGACACAGAGCTGCGGGGCTCTCTCCCATGGCCGGCTCCCCCGGCCCCCCATGAAAGGACTGTCCGTAACGCGACTGCCCCATTACTTTCAACCACAGACTAATGTCCTTATGATCCCACCGGATCGAAGATCTCACTGCCTTCCTTTGTCTAAATTGCTTATCATAACGGAGCCAGGCCTGGCCCCATAGACTCTCTGCGCTTCACTAATAGCATCCATGTAGCAGAAGAGTGCAGAGCAATTCTCTGGCGCTTTTTCTCCCACCACACTTGCCAGAATCGCAAAAGCCTGCAACCAATTGCCGAACGTCTGGGGTATCAAGCGCCACCTGCGCTTCTCCTCCTCCTCCTTCTTGCTCTCCTCCCGTTTTCCCTTGTCGAGATTAAACTTTTCTAGCGGGAGTAGAGAAAAGATCTCCACATATTCATCCTTCCAGATCTTTTCTTTTACTTCCTTTTTTAAGTGTGCCCCCAACGGGCCCTCAAAACAGACATAAATCTCTCACTTCACTTTATCATCTAAGCGAATCCCATCTGCTGCATCCTTCTCGCTCTGCACCGACACAGTCGTGCTACTCCTTGTAGCTTCCCCCACAGGCGCGGAAGGCCCTGCAACCTGTAACGCATGACGCCATCCCCTGCCACCGATTGCGACCCCCCGGCCCCGGAATCCCACTGCGCTAGCAGCTCCTGTAACCCCACTATCAACCCCCGCAGCGAACCCACTTCACTAACCGCTTGCCCCCCCGACCCGGGAGCCTGACTAACCACGTTACCCTGTGATACCAAAATAGGGGGAAACGAACATGACATATAGGTATACTCACCAAGCTGCGCGGGTGCTGTGACCCCGCCAGCCGCCACACCGGATCCCAGATGACGCTCCATCACCTCACGATCCGCGACGCCGGATGACCGCTGCTGACTATACACCGATGAGGACCTGGAATGACCTCGCGACGAAAACTCCGGCACGAGCTCTGCCTCGCCCAGCTGTGACCGCTCCAAGCCGCCACTCGCATCACCGCTCGACGACCCAGGGCCAGCACCGCGCTGCCCGTCCAAACCAGGAGCCGCCCCCGCGAAGAGCTCTGGACTCCCCACGTCCGTTCTTTCCTCCTCAAGGCGACCGGCAGCCCCCCTAGTTGGACCCTCACCCGGACGGGCTGCCGCAAGGGATGGTGTTGAAGAAACAAGAGGCGCAGCAGGCCCGACCTGTACTGTGGACCAAAGCCTGCTGACCTCCGCCGGACGGGCGCGCGGAACAGGATTCCTCCCAGCCCCGGATCCCCTACCAGACCAACCCGATCTGGGGTGCCGTGCTGAAGGGTCCCTACCGGGGCTCCTAATGCGTCGCCTCGCCCTGGGAACCGTATCAGGGCTCCGGCGCTGCGGTGGCCTAGCTCTGCGAGCCCTTCTTCCCAGCTCAGGGTCCCCCGGTGGCGTCCCTGACCCACCTAGTGCCACAGCAACTTGCTGCTGCAGCCATTCACGGCCCCGCGACCCGGCCGCGGCCCGCAGTTCTTCTAATAAGACCTCCACTTCCGACATGATGGCAGGGAGCAGCGAGCGCAGGACTGACCAGATTTTCTGACTGGGTGCTTCTGCTCCCTGCGTACGTGTGGAAGGCTTTATAGTCCTTCCCCCGTACAGACCACGCCCCCCACACAGCCCGCGCGGCATGCCGGGTCATGCGGGGGGGGGGGGCCTCCCCCTCCGGTCCCCTGCGTCTCCGGCCCCGTTCTTTCTAATGGTGTTATTCACTGTACAAATAAATTATAAGTGGAAAAAACGTACTTGTGCCATGTTTGTCAGAGATTTTTTTTTTTACCACGTTCATTCTTTGGTATAAATCATGTGTATTCTGCAGGTTGATTCAAGTCAAGCAATACCAAACAAACATGTATGGTTTTCATGTTTAAGTACCATAAAAAAAATTCCAAACATCTACTCTAAATTTTCAAAAGATACGTTTTTTTGTTCGTGCCCCTGTGGACCTGAGTCATGGTGCGTTTTTTGCGGGCTGATATGTACTTTTTATTGGCACCATGTGACTTTATCAGTTTTCTTCAATTTTAGGGGATGTGAAAGGACCAAAACGCCCAAATTTTAGCATAAAATTATTTTTTTTCTATTATGGTGTTAAACGTCTGATTGATGTTATATTTTAATAGATCGGATTGTTTGTGGTGATACCAATTTTGTGTAGCTTTTTTAACTTTATTTTTGATTTGTAAAATGGCAAAGGGTGGGGATTTGAACTTTTAATATTTTTTTTATAATAGATGGGTGGGGGGGGGGGTAGGGAAATTGCAGGCAAAATGAGACTATTACCAAATAGCCAATGCTCCCAAAAGCTCGATTTTAACATAGTATTACTCAGGGTTACTGTAGTACAGTACGAGTTGAAAAAAGGACAATGTCCATTTTGCTGTGTTCAGTGTATATAAAGGAGAAAAATTGTAATCACACTCTTTAAAATCTACAAGTTTTCCTATTGTTAACAGTACCAACGTCATGCCGCTTTTCTCTTTCATTTATTTCTCATCAATTGCTCCAGGCAGCTGTCAGTCAGTCTCACCATGGTGAGTCACTCACTGTAATAAAATCAGCTAAGAGTAGCAGAGCTGCTATGCCAATCGCTGCTAAAGACCCACCATGATATGTGAGTCTAAAGATGCATGCGGCTCTGTGAAATAAGATGGTGAAAAAAAACCTTTAACCCTGACAGCTGGTAATGATAATATGGCTCTTTGTTTTATTCCTAAACACCTTCCAAGAGCTATAACCTTTCTATTTTTCTATCTTTATTGCTGTTGTTGACTTTACCATAGAATATACTGGGAAACAAAAAAAATCAAAATGAGGTGAAATGTGATAAAAACTTACTTGTGCCATGTTTGCTGGGGTTTTGTTATTAGGACATTCACTCTTCGGTATAAATGGTGTACAATATTTCACAAAAGTGAATACACCCCTCACATTTTTGTAAATATTGTATTATATCTTTTCATGGGGCAACATAGTTGATGAGGAGAAAGCAAACCTATTAAACAATTTTTAGTCCACCGTATTTAACAAGGAAAATGACCTTCCTATTGATGAGCAGAGGGATGAGGTAAAATCCACCTTAAATGTTTCTTGTCTAACCCAGGAAGAAGTACAGCTTCGGCATGAAAAGATTAAAGCAGACAAATCACTGAGTCCTGATGGTATTCACCCGTGTGTCCTAAAGGAGTTAAGTGATGTCATAGATAGGCCCATATTCTTAATATTTATGGACTCTATAATAACGGGGTATGTCCCAATAGATTGGTGCATAGGAAATGTGGTGCCAATATTCAATAAAGGGTCAAAAAGTGATCTTGAAAACTATAGGCCAGTAAGTTTAACCTCTGTTGTAGGTAAAATGTTTAAAGGTTTTCTAAGAGATGCTATAATGGAGTATATCAATGAAAATAAATGTATAACTCCATTCCAGCATGGGTTTATGAAGGATCGGTCCTGGAGGTTAGTTCTAGACTAGAACGTGGTGAGGCAGTGGATGTCATATATCTAGATTTTTCCAAAGCATTCTATACTGTGCCACATAAAAGGTTGGTAAGTAAAATTAAAATGCTGGGACTGGAGGAAAATTTTTCCAAGTAGGTAAGTAACTGGTTCAGTGAAAAAAAAACAAAGGCTGGTGATTAATGGTACATACTGGACAGACTGGATTTCTGTTACTAGTGGGATACTGAAGGGCTTAGTATTGGGCCCTATACTCTTTAATATATTCATTAATGACCTTCTACTGTGCAATGAAGGATTGCACATTAGAATATCAATCTTTGCAGATGATACTAAACTCTGTAAAGTAATCAATAAAATAGAGGATAATGTTTTCTTACACAGGGATCTAGATAAGTTGGACGCCGGGGCAGAGAAGTGACAGATGAGGTTTAACATGGATAAATACAAGGTTATGCTCATGAGGAGGAAAAATTCATTTCATGAATACTTGTTAAATGGAAAAATGCTGCTTTAAAGTGACATGGATAACAATTTGGGAATCCTAGTGGACAATAAACTTAATTTTAGCAGCCAGTGTCATACAGCAGCTGCCAAGGCAAATAGGTTAATGGGGTGTATTAAAAGGGGAAAAGATGCACACGTTGAGAATATAATTCTCCATTATAAGTCACTGGTCAGACCACACATGGAATGTTGTGTGCAGTTTTGGGCACAAGTGCATAGGAAAGACATTGTAGAGCTTGAACAGGCTCAAAGGTGGGCAACTGCAATACCCAGTAAGGTTATCAAGATTAGGGTTATTTAGTTTAGAGAAAAGACGACTTTGGGGGGATATAATAAATATGTTTAAATATTTCAAAGATCAATATAGAGATCTTTCCCAAGATCTAATTATACCCAGGATTGTAACTAGAATAAGGGAGAATCCTCTACTTCTTGAGGAAAGAAAGTTTCTACATAAACATAGAAAGAGATTCTTTACTGTTAGAGCAGTGAGACTTGTCATGGTGATTTCACTAACAGAGTTCAGAAAGGGTCTGGATACATTTCTAGAGTATAATAGTATAACAAGTTATAGTGACAAGGATTCTGGCGAAGGGTCGTTGATCAAGGAATTTATTCTGAATGCCAATATGGAGTCAGAAAGGACATTTTTCCCTAAAATGAGGACAATTGGCTTCTACCTCATGGGGGTTTTTACCTTCCTCTGGATCAACACTATAACACAATAGGATGAGCTGGATGGACGTCTGTTGTTTTTTTCAACCATACAAACTATGTAACACTGAAGATATGATACTTTGATACAATGTTGTCACGCCACTACGCTCATGGTTGCTTGCAACCTACCTTGCATTTGCCATAAGGCCTTTCCTTCCTTGTTTGACCAACTGTTTGCACCATGCGGCCAGCTCTAATCTTCCTGGCTATGTAAGGAAGTGTGCCACATCCTGCTCATATTTATTCCCACAGTGTGCAGCGGGGTTGGGCTTCCTCTGCCTATCCCCTTGCACTTGTGGGGTTATAAGCCAACTTGGGAAAGATAAACAGGTGCAGGTGATTGCTGAGCAGTACCTCACATACCCCACCACTGTAGCTCCCCACAGCCATCAGCACTCATGCAACCCCAAACCATGACACTCCCACCACCATGCTTGACTGTAGGTAAGACACGCTTGTCTTTGTACTCCCCAACTGGTTGCCGTCACACATGCTTGACCCCATCTGAACCAAATAAGTTTATCTTGGTCTCATCAGACCACAGGACATGATTCCAGTAATTCATACCATTAGTCTGCTTGTCTTTTGTTTGCGGGCTTTCATATGCATCATCTTTAGAAGAGACTTCCTTCTGGGACAACAGTTATGCAGACCAATTTAATGTATTGTGTGGCATATGATATGAGCACTGACAGGTAGATCCCCCACCCATTTGACCTCTTGCCCATTTGGCAGCACTCATACATAGTTACATAGGTAGTACGGTTGAAAAAAGACATATGTCCATCAAATTCAGCCAAAGGTGGGGAAAACGTGGGTGAAGGCGTTTAAGCCTAGTTTCCTTTACTGATGAAAGCTTTGAAACCCATAAGGCAAGAACCAGTTTGCTCTAGGGAAGATTCCATTTCTGATCACAGAGTTGCCATCAGACTGGATCTGGAATTTTATATGGCTACATACGTATTAATATTCTTTAGTTTTAGGTAGTTATTATTTTTATTATTTATTTTAGAGCGCCCTTGGTTCCAGAGCACTGTACATTTGAGGTGGTTACATAAATAACATTGGTCAAACAATTACAAAGTGTCAATAAGCAACTAACAACTGGTACAGAGAGAGAGAGGGCCCTGCCCGTGAGAGCTTACAGTCTACAAGGAAGGTGGGAAGAGACAGAAGGTGAGGGGCAGACATGTTTGGGGGTGGAGCAGTGGAACACGGTTAGTGTTGGTCATAGGCAGTCCTAAAGAGATAGGTTTTCAGGTTACCTTTGAGGCTAATGAGAGGAGGGGATGGTCTGAGGTATTCAGGCAGTGAGTTCCAGAGTGTGGGGGAAGCACGAGAGAAGTTTTGGAGACGGTTAAGTGAGGAGCTGATAAGAGGAGAGCAGAGAAGAAGGTCCTGTGAGGAGCGGAGGTTGCGGTCAAGGCTACTAATTTGAACTGTATTCGCTGGGCAAGTGAAGGGATTGGCAGAGGGGAGAGGCGGAGGACTAGCGAGGAGAGAGGTGAATCAGCCAGGCAGCAGAGTTAAGGATGGTTTGGAGGGGAGTGAGGGTGCTATACGGGAGGCCACAGAGAAGAATGTTGCAATAGTCTAGATAGGAAATAACAAGGGCATGGACAAGCATTTTTGTGCTTTCCAAGCTAAGGAATGAGTGGATATTTATCAGGTGGAGGTGGCATGCAGAGGTGAGGCCTTGGATGTGCAGTTTGAAGGACAGATTGGTGTTAAAAGTTATCCCAAGGCAGTGGACTTGTGGCACTGGTGAGAGAGTGTAGCCGTTAGCAGTGATAGAGAGATCAGGTGAGGGATAGAGATGGATGGTGGGAAGATGATAAATTCAGTCTGGGATCCGGGAGAATAGAGAGGTGACTTCTGGGCCGAAAATGTAAAGTTGGGTGTCATCAGCATACAGGTGGTAATGAAAGCCATGTGATGTTATGAGCTGACCCAGGCCAAGGGTGTAGATAGAGAGGAGTAGTGGGCCCAGGACAGACCCCTGGGGGACACCAACGGAGAGCGGGCAAGAGGAGGAGGTGGTGCGAGAGAGAGAGAGACACTGAATGTCCAATTAGTGAGGTATGAGGAGATCCAGGAAAGGGTCAAGTCCGTGATACTGAGGGAGGAGAGGATTTGTAGCAGGAGTGAATGGTCGACAATGTTAAAGGCAGAGGACAGGTCTCAGAGTATAAGGACAAAGTAGTGGCGTGAGGCAGCTTTGGCAGCTACTAGGTCGTTGGTGACTTTGGTTAGGGCGGTTTCAGTAGAGTGGTGGGGTCGAAAGCCTGATTGCAGTGGGTCAAGGAGAGAATTGGTGGAGAGATGGAAGGACAGTTGAAGATGGACATGCTGCTCAAGGAGTTTAGAGGCGAATGGAAGCAGTGAGATGGGGCGATAGTTGGACAGAGAGGAGGGGCCAAGAGATGGTTTCTAAAGGATGGGGGTGATGGTAGCGTGTTTAAAGGAGGAAGGAAAGATGCCAGAGCTTAATGATAGGTTGAAGAGATGGGTGAGGGCTGGGATGATAACAGCACTAAGGTCAGGGATGAGGTGGGATGGCAGTGGGTCAAGACTACAGGTGGTGAGGTTGGATTTGGACAGTAGAGAGGAGAGCTTGTCATGAGTGACAGGAGAGAAGCAAGTTGGGGGGAGTAGTGATGAGCAGGTGTAGAGGTGGGCTGTGGGGGCACTGCAGGAATAGAGGTAGGCGGAGGGGACTGCGGGGTGAAGCTTTGTCTGATGAGATTGATCTTATTTAGGAAGTGAGTGGCGAAATCATCTGCTGAGAGGAGAGATGGGGGAGGGGGTGCTGGTGGACGGAGGAGAGCGTTGAAGGTGTTAAAAAGTTGTCTGGGGTTGTGAGACAGGGAGGATATGATAGTGATGAAGTAATCCTGTTTGGCTGAGGCAAGTGCAGATTTAAATGTGTGGAGTGATTGTATGAGGTGAAGTCAGCGGTGGAGCGTGTTTTCTTTCAGCGGCGTTCGGCAATTCCGGAAGCTCGCCTCAGATGTTTAGTGGAGTCTGAGTGCCAGGGTTGTCTGTTGATTTTGCGGGTTCTATTGTGTGGGAGAGGGGTGACCGCGTCAAGAGTGGTGGTAATTGTGTGGTTGTAGAATGTGGTGGCTGTGTCTGGGTCAGCAAATGAGGATATGGTAGAGAGGGGAGCAAGAGAGTCAGAGAGAGTGCGAGGGTTGAGGTTTTGTAGGTTCCGGCATCGGTGTACTAGATTTGGCGCAGGAGGGGCAGGTGGAGTGGAGATAGAGGAGAAGGTGAGCATGTTGTGGTCAGATATAGGAAGAGGAGAGTTTGAGAGGTTAGATAGGGGGCAGAGGTGGGTGAAGATAAGGTCCAGTGTATATCTATCTTTATAAGTGGTTCCAGAGGTCCACTGAGAGAGGCCGAAGGAAGAGGAGAGTAAAAGGAGTTTTTAGTAGTGGAGTAGAATGTATCGATTGGGATGTTAAAATCTCCCATGATAATAGTGGGGATGTAATGAAGGACCTTGTTATTTTCCTGGAAAATGACTGCTGAAAACGGTCGGGAAGGATAGACTCTCTCCATTCATTGCAATCAAAAGAGCCCATAGAGTACCTGCACCTGTCATGATACCAGGAGCACCTTGGCATCCTTTGCTATTTAAGTTCCTTCATTTTCAGGACCGTGACTCTATTCTGTGAGCAGCTAGAGACATGTTTAACATATCCATCGACGGTCAAAAAGTGTCCATTTATCCTGATTTCTCTGCAGAAATCCAAAGACGATGTTCTCAATTTACGACATTAAAAAGAGACTGTGCTCTCTATTGATTCCATATGCTATGCTATACCCTACAAAATAAGGGTAGTGGCTATGGAGGAGACCTATTTTTTCGGTTGTCCCAAGGATGCACTTTTGGGTACACAGATCGATTCCCTTCTCTTGTGAGAAGTCTGTGATTGACTCAGAGGGTCGTTACATATGTTTGAGATGTAAGATATATCATACAACTATGGTACTTATTTTCTTATACAGTAAAGGAAATAATTATTTGATCCCTTCCTGATTGTGTAAATTTGCCCACTGACAAAGACATGAACAGTCTATAATTTCAAGGGTAGGTTAATTTTAACATTGAGAGTTAGAATATCTTAAATAAAGTCCAGAAAATCACATTGTATAAATTATATAAATTTATTTGCATTTTGCAGTGAGAAATTAGTATTTGATCCCTCTGGCAAACAAAACTTAATACTGGGTGGCAAAACACTTGTTGGCAAGCACAGCAGTCAGATGTTTTTTGTAGTTGATGATGAGGTTTGCGGACATGTCAGGAATAATTTTGGTCCACTCCTCTTTGCAGATCATCTCTAAATGATTAAGATTTTGAGGCTGTTGCTTGGCAACTCGGAACTTCAATTCCCTCCAAAAGTTTTCTGTGGATTTGAGGTCTGGAGACTGGCTAGGCCACTCCATGACCTTAATGTGCTTGTTTTTGAGCCACTCCTTTGTTGCCTTGACTGTATGTTTTGGGTCATTGTCTTGCTGGAAAACCCAGCCACGACCCATTTTGAATGTCCTGGCGGAGGGAAGGATTTTACGGTACTTGGCTCCATCCATTCTCCCATTGATGCGATAAAATAGTCCTGTGCCCTTAGCAGAGAAACACCCCCAAAACATAATGTTTCCACCTCCATGCCTGACAGTCCCGGTGTTCTTTGGGTTATAGGCAACATTTCTCTTCCTCCAAACACAGTGAGTTCTGTTAGTGCCAAAGAGCTCAATTTTTGTCTCATCTGATCACAGCACCTTCTCCCAATCACTCACAGAATCATACAGGTGTTCATTGGCAAACTTCAGACGGGCCTGCACATGTGCTTTCTTGAGCATGGGGACCTTGCGGGCACCTTATGGTCCCAGCTGCCTTGAGATCGTTAACAAGTTCCCCCCATGCAGTTTTAGGCTGATCGCTAACCTTCCTCATGATCAAGGATACCCACGAGGTAAGATTTTGATTGCTGCCCCAGATCGATGACGATTGACAGTCATTTTATATTTCTTCCATTTTCTTAATATTGCACCAACAGTTGTCTCTAGTGATGAGCGATTGTGTCAACTATCACTATCGAGTCGATAGTCGATATCGACAATTATCATGACGATAGTCGATAGTGGATAACAGATTATCGCCGATGACCATTAAAGTCTATGGGAGAGGAACAACAGCTTCATTCTTAGGGGCCGTTAACACGGCTTATTTCGGCGCGGATTGGCGCCGTACAGCGCGCCGGATTTGCGCTGCAGTAAGACGCCAAACCGTCGCAGTAATTATGGTAATCCACCGTTCTCATAGAGAACAGTGGATTCCATCGCGCCTTCCCGCTCGGCGAATCCGCCGGGCGGGGAGAAACTGACATGCACATTATCCAGGCGCAATACGCGCCGTGGATAATGGAAGTCTATGGGGCCTTCGGGCCGCGCCCCCGCCTCTTATTCAAGCCGGAATTGCGAGAACAATCCGGCTCGCAATTCCGTCTTGAATAAGCCGTGTGAACACGGCCTTACACCCAAACAGGGGTGGAGAAGCTGGAATTAACATCCACAACAGTAAACTAGATACGTGCTACATCTTAGGCAAGACAATTAGGCAACAAGAGTCACAGAAAAAAACTGACAGACTATTCACTATCCTTGTCCTGGACCGCAGCATGACCCTCAAACCTGTCTGACCCACAGATTAAAAAGTGCCGGAAAAAGGAGTCTTTGAACCACCATTTTAGTTGAACTGTACATTGACTAACCCTGTCCTGGACTGCAGCATGACCATTAAACCTGTCTGACCCACAGATTAAAAAGTGCCAGAAAGACTTCCGGGGGCGGGACGCATGATGGCGGCCGCATCTTAGGGAAGCTCTGCTGCACTCGCCGACACATCCACCATCATTGGGGAAACTACTAGCCCCAGTGTCAAGACAAGCTCAAGAAGAAAGAGCACTCACCGAGCTGCACCCGAAGAGCATCACCCTGCCATCCATGGGAGATCAGGGGCTGAATACCGCCCTGCTAAACCTTGGCCGCACCGCAGAGACCGGGTAATCTGCAACTGCCGGAGGCCGGGCATCGTGGGTGCGCGCTATTGCCGGACAGACCCGGAGCGCTGAGGACAGCTAACACCGCCCTCCTCCACTGGGCTGCGGCACAGACACTCACAAACACCCGCTTGTGGAGAGGAGAGGAGCAACAGAGAGCCGCGCGGAAACTCGCTGGGACAGCGGAGACCGGCGCGCACCTTGCAGAGCATCACAGGCGCATGGTGACCCTCCTGGTCCAACAAGCAACTGACCGAGGCCATAACCACATAGTGGATCGCTGAATAAACATACACCGTGGAGGCTGCTGCTCAGAGGAGGGAGAGATCTGACCGGCAAATCCGCAGCAGCGCTCCCTTGTCTCCATCTGGCCCCACATAAGTGCAAGGACATTACTATGTCTGCGGACTTCAACCCTTTTAAATTTGGCTACCGGATTTGCAGCCCAAGCAACGGGGCTGATACAGACCATCACAGATCTGCTCCTTCATAGCGCCACAGCGCCACCTACTGGCCGTCTTACCAACTTTGCAACATTAGCACCTAAGCCACAAAGAGACCTTCTATAGTTCAGGCACCCAATCTTACAAAGTTTAGTATTTCGAATCCGCAGCAATAACATCACCAGAGGAGACTGCCCATTAAACCCGGGACCCCACATCTGGCAACTAGAAAGCTAGAAATCATTCACACAGACATCGGGGCCTTAAGCACTTCTCCAGCATACAATACGCTGCATCATAGGTGACTTTAATCCTACATTATCATCCAAGCCCTATTGAAACAGTGATCCTGCTCCGCCAAGAAACAGAATCTCACCACATCCTGCATCTCAAATTCTCAGAAGCAACATCACTGCAGGAGATTGCCCATAGAGCCCAGGACCCTGTAACGGGAACCCAAGTGGACACAAACCATTTGTACCTACACTGGTGCTATAGATACTCCTTAAAGCTACCTGTAAAGAACGGCATCATTGATAGCCTCAACTTTCTCCACCTTCAATAAGTCAAACTCAGACCCATACATCAAGTGTCCCAAGCCGACTAAGACAGAGTATAAGTAATAGAGCCTCCCAGAGGCCATAGACCCAACTAACACCCTTTTAAGACATCAGCAACACACTGACACCTGATATGACGGATCACTAAATATACACTTGTACATCTCCTGGCATACATCGTGCTGTTTCTCTCCTTCTCATAAACCTTAACATTTAAATATGGACAAATATCTGAGATCACAATCACAAGCCATGCCACAAAGACAAGCCAAAAACGTCCAAACTCCTTCTTCATCGAAAATAACCGAAAATAAGAACAAGAAATTACAGGAAAAAAATCAAACCAAGACAACAAGCCCCAATACTTCGCCAGATAAAGCGTCTCAAATCCTTCTGTCAGATGGAGACATCACCCCACCAAATCTCTCTCCAGCGGTGAGCCCAACAGCCTCACACAACTTGACCACAGAGTGTGCAATTTCTATGGCACAAGAGGTGGCAAGATTGCTAACACCATACTTTGACTGCCGGATTGATATAATACAAACGTCAATAAACATAGCGCTGGCCCAAATTACAGAAAATGCTCAAAAGATCGGAGAACTCGAAACACGATTGACATCCTGTGAAGCCGCGAACCAAGCAAATGAGAGAGACATCACACAGTATCAAAACGCGGACATCATTCTCAGAGACAAACTCGAAGACCTCGAAAATAGGGAAAGGAGATACAACCTCCGATTTGTGGGGATCCCCGAAACCGTCGCAGCTGATCAGCTCCAAACATACCTGGTGGCAGACCTGGCGAAAGCCCTAAATCTCGACCTTCCACCTGACCCACTCCTAATTGAAAGGGTCCACAGAATCGGACCTCCCAGACGTGAGAGAAACAGTAAACCAAGACAAGTCATTGCGTGATACGCTAATTGGACTATTAAAGAACGAGTTCTGAAGGCATATCGTGCAAGTCGAGCACTCTAGGTGGATAATGCAACTATACTAATCTTCCAAGACTTCTCGTCCGCTGTCTCTGCGAAACGCAAGGCCTTCACACCCTTATGCCGCTTACTCTATGAGAAAAACATCAGATTCCAACTACAGTATCCAGCCCACCTGAAAGTAACAACGGATGGAAGAGCCCGCACCTATGAGGACCCAGAGGAGGCGAGACGCCATCTTTTCCCACAGAACCCGGACTAGCGATGTCTTGCTCACCAATGCATTATATCTATGTAGAGCCAGAGAGATGATTTACTCTAGAATACCGCTTTACTGCCATTATTTGGCACTGTACTGACCTACTTGTTGGGTCATGGATCCATTATCTGTTGTTGTTAACCCTTGTCTTACTTCCCCAGTGTTCATCCCATACGCTTGCGACTTGGGGATCTGCCGCCCCAGGGTCTGCCCACCAGGAGGCTCTCCCTGCTTGCTGGGACAGTGGATCCTCCGCACTGCAAATCTCATCATCTGAACCCACCCGGACACCAAGCGGGATAGGATGAGTACCAAACCCACTAACACACAGCCACACCCCACACAATCACCTAACCTCAAATTTATCAGCTGGAATGTAGCATGACTAAATACACCGGTCAAAAGAAAAAAAAGTCCTAAACCATCTTAAAAAAATGCGCCCAAGTGTTATATTATTACAAGAAACACATTGGAAAACTGGTGATGATAGTTTTCTTAAAGCCCCATGGATAGGAGAGCAGTACTCGGCCACATACTCTTCAAAAACAAGAGCAGTAGCAATTTTATTCCACTCCACTTTATCTCCAATAGTACACAATACACACGCTGACCCGGACGGCAGGTTCCTATTGCTAGATGTAACCATCAACACAGTTAGATACTCCCTGCTTAATATCTATGCCCCAAATCTCCCAAATGCAAATTTTTACGCGGAACTATATAATTTCTTGCTAGGAAAACAACTGTATAATATAGTAATAGGAGGAGACTTTAACATAACCCTTCAACCCGACTAAGACCGCACATCGGGAGCCGCGCAAGATACACGATCACTACACAGCCTGCTGACTGTCTTGGACCACTTTGGCCTTTGTGACCCATGGCGCATGATAAATCCCTCCACAAAGGAATACACCGTTCACTCAAATGTGCACAAAAGTCATTCACGAATTGACTTTTTTTTAATCTCCTCGAACTTTTTTCCACGGGTCGCGGGGGCGAAGGTGGGTACCATTGTAGTCGCAGACCACGCTCCAGTAAGTCTGTCTCTAGTACAAGAGGTGAATCAACCTCACATACGTAAATGGCGTTTCCCATCCTATCTTCTACATTCAGATGATTTTAAACAATACCTAACTATGAATTGGTCCAATTTTGTGGATGATCATATAGAACATGTCTCCGATATCTCCCTTTTTTGGCTAACATCAAAAGCGGTCATCAGAGGCCACATCATCGCTTACCTTAAACTCAGGAGCAGGGAATCACGAAAGAAATGCGACCAATTAAACTCGGAACTTACGTCAGCATACCGGGAGTATATACTCACACCCTCAGCACATACTAGAGAAAAATATCTAGAGACAAAGAAACTAATGGAAGCGTATCTTCAGGGATAGGCAAAATGAGGAATTGAAGCAATTAAGAACAAATATTTTAGATGGGGAAACAAGATAGGCTCTTTATTGGCGCGCACCCAAAAACCGAAGAATACCAATCGACATATACATGTCTTAACGGACCCTGTCACACAAACAAAAACACACACCTCGGCCTCCAGTCACTCCATCTTTACGAAATACTTCACAGATTTTTACACGGCAGCACAATATGACTCGGCCTACACCTGGAACTTCCTACATAGTCTTTCCTTACCCAAATTACCATCGAACCTCAAAGAGATCCTAGACATGGATCTAACAACTGCAGAAGTAGCTTTTGCTATCAAAAATCTTCCCAATAATAAAACCCCAGGTCCAAATGGACTCTCCTCGGAATACTATAAGTTACTGACCCCACACATAGTACCGCATCTTACTAACTATCTGAACGGAATATACAGGGGACAGTTTGTGTCAGCAGAATTTTTAGCTTCAGAAACGATCCTGATCGCAAAGCCTGGCAGGGACCCAGAACAAGTGCAAAATATCGCCCTTTCTCACTCCTAAATCAGGATTACAAAATTTTATCCAAGATTCTGGCAGACCGCCTGCAAGATATGCTGGGCCCCCTGCTATCTCCCTCCCAGATGGGCTTTTTGAGAAATCGACACTCCACGGTAGGCATAAGAATGGCTATTGCAGCCACTATAAGAACCCAGAGACGCAATTGCTCCAAAACAATGTTATTAAGTTTAGATGCCGAAAAGGCGTTTGACTCCGTTTCATGGGAATTTCTCGCGACCACCCTGAGGGATAGAGGTTTTGGAAGCCAGTTCCTAATGTTCCTGAGTCAATGCCAATCAAACTGCCACACGATGCTAAGTATTAATAATCTGTCCCCCTCGAAAATACACATTTACAGAGGAACGAGACATGGATGCCCCTTGTCACCTCTACTATTTAATTTATCAATTGATCCCCTCATACACCATCTAGAAACCAACGCCCCCTTTGAAGGGATAAAGATAGGCGCCAAACAAGTCAAAATTTCGGCTTTCGCCGACGACATCTTACTATATATAACCGACCCGGAACGCGTGCCGCCCAGGATCTTGGACGATCTCAGAGCTTTGGGATCCCTGTCAGGCTTCAAGATAAATGAAGAAAAATCGGAGGCATTGCTTCTGAAAGGTCCTGCCAACCCTAACTGGTCTGTGTGTTATCTATTCACCTGGCGAACAGACACCATATCCTACCTTGGTGTACAAATCCCTAGAGACTGCAGCAAGATATACAAATTCAATTTTCTCCCATTAATGACGGAAACGGATCGAGTGCTCTCCACATGGAAAAAATTAACTCTCTCCCCGCTGGGCAGGGCAAATCTATTGAAAATTATCATATTCCCTAAATTTTTATACTTACTGCAGTCCCTACCAATATACCTCAAACCCAAAGAGCTAAGATCAATTAATAAACTCTTTAGCTCTTTCATATGGAACGATTGAAGGCCGAAGACGAGCCTGCAGGTACTAACCCAACACGGTACTAATGGGGGTATAAATTTCCCACAAATGCATAAGTATAATGTAGCGTCACAACTCAGAGTGATTGGAGACTGGTTAGTGGGCATTCAAAACTTTGCAGATCCGGAGCTTGACCAACGATTTGTCGCAGGAGCCTCACTCCCCAGCCTATTACACCTCCCTTACAACAGTCTCCCCCGGGACATAACTCAAAACCCGCTGATAATGACAGCCTGGCGCGCCTGGAACAAGGCACGAAAAATATTGCAACTAAACGCACAATACTCTCTACTTTTGCCATTGATACATAACCCAAATTTTCATGGAGGAAAGCCCCCCCAAAGGTTCCAAATTTGGCATGACCAAGTTGTTCAAAGGGTGGCGGACTTTGTGAATAAGAGTACCAGAAAAATATATTTCTTCAATGAAGCACAGAATAAATATCCGATTCTGGGACCGCATCCCTGTCACTACCTTCAAGCAGGCAGGTACGTGCGACAGGTGGTGGGGAACTTGGGAAACAAAGATTGGGACGACCCTTTCTTGCGAATCACACAGGCTTCACAACGCACAAAGGGACTAATCACCAGATTCTATAATCTACTCCGTACCCCATTGGATTATTCTAAATCACAAGTGGGGATGGCATATTGGCTTGGTAAGCTGCAGTCTCTGACATTCTAATCCCTACTAACCTCTCTTTCACAGGCGGCAAAATTTTTGCCTTCTATGATGTATTGGGAAATGGCCTTTAAGATAACACACAGATCCTATGTTTCCCCACACCGAGGACATCTGATGGGACAATCCGTAAATCATGCCTGTCCAAAATTCAGCTCCCCACATGCAGACCTACTACATTGCCTATGGCTATGCCCAAAGATTCAAGCCTTTTGGCTAGATGTGCGATCATTCACCCTCAGAAACCTACTGCCACAGTGCCCAGAAACAGATCTTTGGGCCCTATTCAGTATCCTCCCTATGGAATACTCCTCCTATCCAAGAACACACCAAAAACTTCTATTTTATATAGCAGCAGCAGCGAGAAAGGCAATCCTCCAATGTTGGATTCAGCCTCACCCACCAAATATGAAAATATTCCTGGAAAAACTATCACATATTTTTCGCATAGATTGGGTAGAAACAGCAACACAAAAAGAACAGAGAGCACAACATTTCTTTCAGATGTGGACAAATTTTATTAAACTCCTTCCCGCACACATCCAAACGAAAATCAACGACTGCTTCAAATTTACAACATGGTACTTGGTGAATAATCGCCTGAACTAACTACCCTGAACAAATGGGGTGAAGTCATACGGGTGCTGGCTTCCTTGGGATGCGGTGGATGTCTGACTCGCAGGTGGATTCCCCCTCCTCCCTCCCCCCTGTGTATGTCTCCCCCTTCTCCTATGCTTCTCCTTTCCTTCTCCATCCTTTCCCTCATGTTATATGTTATAAGGTTAATGTTATCCTTTCATTACTTGTTCAATGTACACAACAATTGGCTTAAGCAGGAGCGAACCTAATTACGCAGGAGACATTATTCTATAAGAACTGAGAGCAGTCTCATACTTGTGAGACACAGGAAAGCAAAACTCACGTGATCTATGACATGAAGAGACTCCTGCTACCAAAGGAACATGCTATGATCCCAGCCAGAGACATTTCATATGATCCTTCTTTTTATATATGCAAGTACGGATATCTATCATGGCTTGCTAGCCATCAATGTGATAAGTAATACTATTGTTAATATTTTCAATAAAAACATGGTTTAAAAAAAAAAGTGCCGGAAAAAGGAGTCTTTGAACCACCATTTTAGTTGAACTGGACATTGACTATGTCTGTCCTGGACTGCAGCATGACCCTCAAACCTGTCTGACCCACAGAGTAAAAAGTGCCGGAAAAAGGAATCTTTGAACCACCATTTTAGTTGAACTGGACATTGACTATGCCTGTCCTGGACCGTACCAAGACCCTCAAACCTGTCTGACCCACAGATTAAAAAGTGCCGGAAAAGGAGTCTTTGAACCACCATTTTAGTTGAACTGGACATTCCCTATACCTGTCCTGGACCGCAGCATGACCCTTAAATCTACATAACCCACAGATTAAAAAATTGCCGGAAAAAGGAGTCTTTGAACCACCATTTTAGTTGAACTGGACATTAACTATCCCTGTCCTGGACAGCAGCATGACCCTTAAACCTGTCTGACCCACAGATTAAAAAGTGCCAGAAGAAAGTAGTATTTGAACCACCATTTTAGTTAAATTGAACATTGACTATACCTGTCCTTTACCACAGCATGACCCTCAAACCTGCATGACCCACAGATTAAAAAGTGCCGGAAGAAAGTAGTGTTTGAAGCAGTATTTTATTGAAATGGACATTGACTATCCATATCCTGTAACGCAGCATGACCCAAAAACCAGCACAGGTGCCCTTATGGACCATCAGCAGAAAATTTCACAATAAGGAATAAACTATATTAAAAACAACTAGTTTTCCAATACTGCTTCGGCTAGAGGTACTTGCCATTCTACTGGTGACATTGTTCCACCGTGACATTAGAATGTGAAGCAAACAAAACAAATGTCCCCAGTAGGTCAACGAGGCCTGTCTGAAAATCCTGCATTCTACTGTCAAGTGATGTTGAAGGAAATTACTGATCAAGGCGGGTGAGGCTGTAAACGTGGGTCACGCAGGTTCAGCTAGCAGGGCTGGAGTTATAGTGGGTGCGGTGAGAGCCAGGGCTGGCGTCCGTCATCTATTAACACGGCAAAAATGCCCTTATAACGCAGCAACGAAAACAGTCGTGCCGAAGCAGAGTGAGGAAGCGGTAGTGTGAGCTAAGACCTCCAGCCTTCCTCAGTACACAGTCAAGACCTGGGTAGCGCTTGCCACTCTGTATGAGTGCGGACCAATTGAGCTTCACTTGGAAATGCTGGTGGTTGACGTTCCTGTTTCACCCAGGTGCCCTTTTTCTTGGCTTTCTTTTTCTCATTTTACTCAATGTGCTGGAGGAAATTGTCTCTGTCCTGGGGGTGGTGAATGTGCTCCAGACTCCATGTTCTCTGAATAACCTACATCTGTTCAAGTCTTCCTGTAGCTCCCTTGTACAATTCAGAGGAATATTTGTATCAGCTATTTTGTACATGCAAGTTTTTTTAGTAGTTTAGTTCTAGAAAACACATTTTTAAAATAGGATGGAATCCCACCACGTCTTTGTTTCTCTTTTTTTTTAATTGTATTAAATTGGTTGTCTCACTACAGGGATTGCTAGCTATGTTAACCCCTTAACTCCCAGGCCCAAAAAGTAGTTAATGACCAGAACTTTTTATAGTTTTTGCCTCATCGCATTTCAACAGTTGTAACTTTTTTATTTTTTCAATGACGCAGTTGAATGAGGCCTTGTTTTATTCGAGACAAGTTTTACTTTATGGGGGAATAGTTTAAGCTCACTTATAAATAATTGCAGAATTTTTTAATTTTTTTAAAAAAAATTTTAATTTTTTTTTTACACCGTTCACATTTCACACTTAATAACTTGTTAGATTAATTTGACAGGTTATTACGGTCATGTGGATACCTAATATGTGTGTGTGTTTTTTAGTGTGTAATTTATGCACAAGTATTTGTTATTAAATATTTATTTTTATTTATTTTTATTTTTTTATTCTTTTTTTTACACTTTTTATGTGTTTTTTTTACTTTTGTCTTTTAACTCCATGAAGGGAGAACTGTTTTATATTTTTTTTTTATTTATTTTTTTTACACTTAGTAATGTATTAGCATATATGAATATGCTAATACATTCTAATCTGTGTCACTTTGACACAGGCAGTGATTAGGACACCACACAGTGTGTCCTAATCACTGGCTTAGTACACAGACAGCTCTGGGGCTACTCTAGGTCCCCAGGGCTGACTGTGCAGCCGTTCCCCGGGCTCTGTCGGGTGACTGGGTGTTCCGATCACCCAACAGAGCAGAGGAACTCTTTGATTGCGATGCGGTAACACACCGCCGCAATCAAAGGGTTAAAGCACCGGGTTGCGGAGGTTTCCTCCGCTGCCCGGTGCTCGCAGGAGATGCTCTGTGATTGGGGCTGTGTAGTACAGCCCCGATCCCGCGCAGTTGCGGCGCTGGGCGCCGCAAACCCCGAAGTCTACAGCGACGCCAAAAGACGTCGCTGTAGACGAATGACCCGCACCGGCCGACGCCAAAAAAACGGTGCGCGGTCGTTAAGGGGTTAAAGATCTTGCAAAAACAAGTCATTTTGTGAATAAATGTCCATTAACAGAGTCCTACATGTTTTTGACAGCAGCATGCCCCATAAAATTCAAAACATGACCCTTCAGCCAGTGTTGACAATTGTGAAGAGCAAATGTCTGTTAGAAACCACATTTTTTTTATAATAGGACCTGTAGTATAGCTGTATTTCAAAGAAACATGCCCCCAAAAATTCTAAACATGACACTTTGGCCGCTCTTGACAATTGTGAAGAACAAATGTCTGTTAGAAACCACATTTTTTAAAATAGGACCTGTAGTATAGCTGGATTTCACAGCAGCATGACCTAAAAAATTAAAAAATTATTTCTCAGCCACTGTTAAAAATTGTGAGGGAGAAATGCCACTTAGAAGCCACATTTCTGTTCCAAAGGACCTTGATTATAGCTGCATTTCACAGCACCATGACCCCAAAACCATTGACGGTGCGTGAGTAAATGGAATACGTTTTTTTCATGAAACCTTGTACAATTGGTGTCTTTTACCGTCTCCTCACCTCAAAACCAGCAAAATGACCTTTTGGGAACTAAGAATAAAAATTGCAGTAAGAAATTATCATTTAAAAATTTTTTTTTAAGAGGACCATTTCTTTTGGAAGAGGAATGTGAAGTAGACCGTCAACTAATCGGTGACCTCGGCAAGTGGGGCCACAACATCATCAGAGATCCACGCCTGATTCATCTTGATGAAAGTCAAACGATCCACATTATCAGTGGAAATCCAGATGCGTTTGTCTGTAATGACTCCTCCAGCTGTGCTGAAGGTCCACTCAGATATGACGCTGGCTGCTGGGCAGGAGAACACCCCTATTGTGTGGCGAGCGAGCTCGGGCCATTCATCCATTTTGGATACCCAGAAGTCGATTGGGTTCGGAACATGTCTAAAAACATCGGTGTTGAGATGCACCATGATCTTAAGCCGGTCTCTGTGTGTTGTATGTGTGCCCTGCATTACATACGTTGGTGAGGTGGTAAATAAGGATTGCCAGAGGTCACTCACTAGGATTCTGCCACAATGCCTGCTGCTGCTAACAGATGTCTCCAGTTGATCAATCAGCACGGTCTCCAATTCTTGCATTTTACTCTCTATTTGGGTGGGTGGAAGGAAAGTGCTGAGTTTCGCTTTGTACCGGGGATCGAGGAGGGTGGCCACCCAGTAACTGTTGTTCATTTTGATGGCCTTAATGCGAGGATCATGTTGGAGGAAATGGAGCATCCAAGCACTCATGTGAGAGATGGAGCCTTGATTTCCAAAGCCTCTGGGTCGAGGGGCACTAGCAAACTGATCTTCCTCCTCCACCTCATATCCGTGCCAACCTCTTTCCAAGGCAGGGACATCAGTAACGTGGTGTCCAGGAATACCTCATCCTCCTCCTCCGCTTCCTCCGCCTCAGCTTCAACACAGCCCTGACTTGCCTCAGATGATGCACCCTGAGAGCTGAGGCACCACCTTGCACCAGCCCTGGACCCCAAACCACTGCCTAATGAAGACCAATAAAGTTGTGAAACTGTCGGGCCTTCTGGATTCGACAGAGAGAAAGGCTCTGTGTCCGCATCTGTGTCCGTCTCCTCCTCCGTCGCTGGTGGGACATGCTGTTTCAGAGTGTCCAACACTTGTTCCAGAACTAAGATCACCACATGCTCATGCTGACAAGAGCATTGTCCACACTGACTATTTTGGTGGCTTCTTCAAAACTCGCAAGAATGGTGCAGAGTTCTTTCACCTGCCTCCAGTCTCGGTGGCTCAACACCCCGAGGTCCGCACCGCTGCTTGTCAGGCCATGTGTCACTTCGTACTGCGTAATGGCATTGCGCTGCTGCCAATCGCTGGAGCATGTGAAGGGTGGAATTCCAGCGTGTTGCCACATTAACAATGAGACGGTTGACGGGGAGGCCGAGCTGACCCTGTAACGCAGCCAGTCGGGCCGAAGCAGGGTGCGAACAGCGGAAATGTGAGCTCAGACCTCGAGCCTTCCTCAACAGGCAGTCCAGACCCGGGTAGCGTTTTGGAAATTTCTGGATAACGAGGTCCATGATGTGTGCCAGGCAAGGGATGTGCTCCAGCATACTGATATTAAGGGCGGCCAGGAGATTTCACCTGTTAGTGCACACTACCTTGCCTGGCACAAGGTTCTTGTCACGCAGCCACTGCTCAGTCTCATTGCGCAGAGCCGTCCACAGCTCTTGACCGGTGTGTTGATGGTCTCCAAGACATATCAATTTCAACACGGCCTGGTTTCTCTTGGCACGTGATGGTACCCGTGGACCTTGGGGGAAAGAACTCTACACCATCCCTGCGGTTTTGAAGAGTGTGCGCCGAGCCTGAGAGCCACCGTCATCACCAGAGACATCCACCCAGCTCACCCAGTGAGCTGTCACAGAGATATAGCGGCCTTGGCCGTGCTTACTAGTCCATGTGTCGGTGGTCAAATGGACTTTGCTGGACACAGATGCAGACAACGCGCTTGAGATTTTAGATGACACGTGGCTGGCCAGGGCAGGGACGGCTTTTCTGGAAAAGAAATGCCTGCTCGGCATTTGGTATTGGGGGCAGGAAAGGGCCATGATGTGGCGGAAGCCATCTGTGTCCACCAGACGGAAAGGCAACATTTCCAAGGCCAAGAGCCTGGCAATGCCGACATTCAGGCTTTTGGTTTTGGGATGGTTTGGGTTAAAGTGTTTCTTCTGCTCCCAAACCTGGTAGACAGAAGGCTGGCTGTTAGACTGGCCGCTGTACGGCATGCAGGTCAAACTGGTGGAAGAAGAAGGGGTAGGATGGGTCTCTGGCAGTGGTGGTGGTTCTCGGGCTACTGTGGAGGCTGAAGCAGAGGCTGATCCTTGCTCATGACGCAGAGAGACATTGGCAGCTGAGGAACGCTTGGTCGTGGCGGAGGAGGTGGAGACTGAGGGTGTGATAGTGGTTGGAAGCCCTGGATCGGTGTGGCCTTTTTTCAACAAGTGTTCCCTCTATTTCAGCTCATGCATTCTCTGCATGTGACTAGACATGTTGGTGGTGGTTAAACACCTAAGATTCTTCCCTCTACTGATGAGTTTACGGCAAAGGCGGCATATGGCATCGCTGGGTGAATCAGAGGCTTGATCGAAAAAGGCCCAGGCTTGAGAGGTCTTGGAACTTTTCGACGGCGATAAGCGAGGAGCGATGTTTCCGCCTG